>JAHPZR010024233.1:17500-60000 GCA_019787425.1 Platygyra sinensis | reverse complement strand
TACCGCCAAAGCAGGTGTTACAGACGAAAGGAAGGTTTCAACTGAGAGACATTTAAACTGAAAACGGAGATAAGCCGTAAATTTCTTCGTTTGCCAAAGGGCAAAATTTACTCCAAGCAGCTATAAGAGTGTTTTCACAACTCCTTTCAATCAAATCGACGAGGACATTTCAGAGATTTTTCTTCAACATAAGAGATTGAATACTTCAACATTACAGCGACTAACAAGAAAGCGTTTAAACATGAGAGTAGGATTAGATTCATCTAGTGAAGAAGAGGAGCCTCTCTTTGACATGGAGGATGTAGAACGACGAGCCTTTGATAAAGACAGGGACTTGCCTTTATGGAAACGATTCCTGATCACAGTGAAAAAACTCGGTGAAGACCGGAACAGTCTAAAGTCTACTCTGTGTTACTGTGGGGTTTTCATGGTGTTTGGAATGTCAGATGAAATTTTAGGTCCAACTTTACTCGAGCTTAAATGTTTAACAGGAAAATCCATAACCATAATGAGCGTGTTATTTTTTGTTCACGATCTGTGCAACGTGTTCGGGTCAACTTCGGGTGGATATCTAGTAGATCGGTAAGTACGCTCAAACATCGTCAGTATTTATTTAGTTCTATGTAATGCATGGGATTACAAAGTGGAAATTTTAATCACGAAAACAAGCGAGTTTGGAAGGAATTGAGAGTGAGATGAGAATCAGTCCAGGCAAACCATTCATGAATGTGAAATTGTTTTAACTTTTCATTCGGCTTGGGCAGGAAAAAAACTTTGCTTTAGCTAAAGAGTGCATTAAAATTTAGTAATTTTTTTTCAATTTCATATCTACTATATACAGAATCGAAAAAGTGACATTTCACAACTAAGACCACGACTGTTGGGGACAATTTTATGAGCAGAATTGTGATGGTTTCTGAAAATGAATTTTATCCTTGGGAATTCTTGTACGCGAATTAAATACTCCAGACCGTCTCTCGGATCACAATAAATACATAATTAAGTATTTGCGGTCATGCCATGGTCAAGATATTCGAAAAGAAATTGTACATCGGGTTTTGTACAGTAATACCCCTTACGCGAGTCTGACAGCAATGCCACCCTCCTCACTAGACAAGCTTCAAATAAAAGTCTGAGTCTTGTAGTTCAATGTATTTTTGTTAATTTTTTATCGAGTTGAAGGATATAATTTACTTCAGCAAATGGATTTTGTGGCGCACAGAATCGCCGTTGGGGCGTAAGAAAATGAAACAAAATTAGAAGGTATTACGTCACGAAAACTTCAACGAGGATTTTTAACGGACGCTTCATCAGAGACGAACAAGTTAAATTACATTACGATTCTGAACTATTCTCCGAAACTTGCGGCGGAATATTTCTGTTTTTTTGTAAACGTGAACAAAACTTTTTAATAATTAACAACTTTTCTTTTCAGATTTTTTTGATTGTGTCATAGAATCTCTAAGGTACAATCATTGCACCAAAATCTTATCCAAAAAGTGTACAAGGGTTATTCTTTGGTATCAGCTTATCAGTAAAATTACAAGATTTAGCTAACTACAACACAGTAAATTTTTGAGTTCTATTGTCTCGTACAAGACGTGAAACGTTTGAAATAAAAATTTTGAGAACTTTAAAATAATAGGAAGCCAAAACATGATATCTGATTAGTTTCATCCAAAAAAGTTCCAGCTCCTAATTAAAAATTTACGATTTCTGGGGCAATTTGCCACTGAGAAACAAAAGCGACAATAGAAGGAAAAACTAATCTTTTCGATTTTACACCGCAAGGACAAACAAACCAAGAGATAATTTTAGACCATTATTAAAAGTTCTGTTTACTTAAATCAGTCTCGAAAATTTTCGCTGAGCGACTCATTTTCCGCCTCATATTTTTAGTCTTAAAGCAACAAAAAAGAAATATTTTTTTAAATCTACTACCAGATTTCTTGAAAAGCAGCAGTCCGAGGATAAATCCGCATGCTATGAAATAAAACGCGTATCTACTTCAAACAATCAAAAGACAAACATTATCCTTTTTTAGCGTCTTAATACCGATTGTGTTGTCAAGTATATTTGTTTGTTGCTAAGTTTTGCATAACAAGTGCGTCTTAGCACGAACACAAAGTAATACCGAAATGTTTATTGCATCTATTGCTAATTGGTGCACTTGGCACTTCATCAAAAATAGTCGTGGTGTTAATAATATAAAGGATATTCTGATGAAAACATTTTCGCGTTTTTTTTTTAATTCATTACGCCTCATGCTGTTTGAGACGTAAGCAACTCCCACTCTGTCCAAACAAAAAATATCCCCGCGAAACTGAACTAAGTTGTAACTGTTTTGGTTTCATTCAAATATAGAAAGAGCACCGAACAACTGGGGAAATAAAATAACCTTTTCTTCCACATTCCTCAGTGTCTTCTATAACATTATGAGGCTTATCAACGTGTATTCAAAAAACACTATCTACGAGGAGGCAGCGTGATTGAGTGGTTAGGGGGCTGGACTTAAAATCCCGAGGCTGCGGGCGCAAGTCCCGTTTCGCGCATTGATCACCAAAACAAAGACACTTATACAACATTTATTGCAACCTTTCTTTGAACCATTAATGACGTATCACCATTTTACCTTTTTCTCTACAGTTTTAACCCCAATGTACTGGTGACGATAGCACTCGGCCTCAGTGCCATGTGCATCATCGCTATTCCACTCAGTCATATATTCATCATCATGCTATTTTTGGCGGGAATATTTGGCGGGTGTTTTGGAGCTACCGACACTTTCACAACAGTGCAGCTAATACGCATGTATGGCAAACAGGTAAGGTGACTAAAACCTCGCTCTCAGGTTCTCTCTTCTTCGCGTCCCTATCTCCCTCTCGGGTGGGAAGAAGAGAGATCCTGGGAACTAGATTGAGACGATGAAAGGCACAAAACGTACTGTCCATACATGGCACAGGAGAACTGTCACCAAGAATTTGCTAGATTAAGAATGAGGGATGTGTACATTTAACTTAGAACAATTAAAATAAGTTCATGGTGTCGTCAGAGGTTAGGAGGCTGTCGTTTTTTCCGTCTTTAAACCATATCTACTATGAGCCTGCGTAGCAGCCGATTCCTTTCCTTTTCGAGGCGGAGATCGAACAAGCGAGCGAAGGAGCACGCCTGGAGTGAGCAAAAAAATTGGGGAGAAGTGGGGGGAGGGTGAGCAAGAAGGGGGGTGGTGAGAAAAGGAGTCGCCTCAACCCCTCCCTCTGCTCCTTATTTTACGCACTCCCTCCCAGTTTCGTTCCCTGCACGTAAGTTTTTGGAAACGCCTGCTACGCAGGCTACTCTACTCTAATTTTCTCTAAATTAACAGTTTGATTTGCCTTTCGCAGGTATCACCGTATTTGCAGGTAAGACTGGCATATTTTTAACTTCTAAGTTGTGACCGTGTCTGGTTTACAAGTTAATTCTTTGTTTTCCCATTAAAAAAAACGATTTTGTGTTGGGTTATTACTCCAATCTCTGGAGAAGTGTACAATCATTGACTTGTCTGCTTTTGATTTACGCCAGTCATTACAACACCTTCCTATTTCGAAGTGTTTATGTGTGCAAAGAGGTTTTGCCGCAAGCATTTTGCAATAGCGCACCTGGTCACTCATGGAAGATGATCAGTTCAAGGTGCTGACTTTTCTGCTGTGTGCGTCAGTATTGCCCTTCGGGACAGACCTTTCAGAAACTAACCAACTAACGACCAGCATGTGCATTCGCATTCATACAGAAATTCTAAATTGTGATTAGCAAATATTTTGCTTGCATTAACAGGGTGAGGTTTCTCCGTCATCCTTCGAACTCTACCTGAACTTTGTTAGGAGCTTTACCAATTCGAAAATTCTTCATCGAAAATAATTATTACGAGCAGTGTCTTCTAGCTTAATCACGTGACGATGACCAAATTTTAAAAAGACGGAGTCCGTTAGTGATAAATTTGGGAAATCTATCCAAAGCAAGCTTAAAAACGTCAGGAATGGCGCAAAAGTTGGAGTTTAGGTCAATATGTTGAGGTGAGCTAGTCTTCACTGTTCTGTTTATCCGCTAACGAATGAAACCATCACTTCCCACAGGCTCTTCACTTCGCGTATGGCGTTGGAGGATTCTTGAGCCCGCTGATAGCAAGACCTTTTCTGCGGAGTCGCTGTGTCCTGGTAGTGAACTACACAACTATCATCGATGAATGGCCGTACGCCAATTCCACTTCCGGTATTGACAATTCAACTCACATATTCCACACACAGGAGGAGATGCACCGTGATACGCATGTGCGGTGGGCCTATTGGATTGTAGCGCTGCTGCACGTGAGTATGACTTGACGCAGTGCTCTACAGTTCTCGGTAACTCTCGTCAAGTATTGCAAGAATTTGCAATTTAGATACTTTCCAATCGATCGGAAACTAATTTTACTCGCAATTTTACTCATGCACGTCCCCATTATCCCTTCAATCAATCAATCAATCAATCTCAGAACGTTTCCATTATCTCTTCAATCAATCACACAGCGGGTCCCCATGCGATCAATCCAGTATCTCTTCGTGAGTGTTGGGTTTAATATATAGGACTTACCTAACCTGCCATAATATTCTCGATTCCTCCCTATTAAAATCAAAGAGGTGGGAGACCTCTTTCAGTTTAGGCTGACTTCCTTCTTCACGATTTCGGTGACAGATTGTCCCAGAGAAAGTGCTCATGCGATCAGTTATTGTGTTTTAAGATCCGGTCGGCAATAAGTGTTGTGCGTTAAGGATCCGTTAGGTAAAGTTTTATTTGCTTAGGTAAACTGCCCGTTAGTAGACATGCCATGGGCGTAGCTAGGATTTTTCAAAGGGGGGGGGGGGTCCCACTGACTCATACAGAGGGTATTCATCAAATTGTCACCTGAATATTGTAGGTTGTTTGCTTACAAAAAGGCTTACAAAGGGGGGGTCACGGGCACCCCAGGACCCCCACCCCTGGCTACGCCATTGCATGCAACTTACATATTTCCCATCTTATAGCTTCCAGTAATATTTGGTCTACTATGGCTGATGTTCACACGCAAATTAGCAAAAATCACAGGAACTCTCAAGAAATACGAGTATGAGATGTATGATGAACAGAGACTCAATAATCCGGGTATGTTAACACTGAACAGAAAAAATTGTTAGTGAACCTCTGTTTATGTCCAAGTGATGCATGCTCGTTTAGTTTTGTTTCAATGGGCACGTAGCAATACAGTTTTCAAATGAGTTTGAAATTGACTTGAAGTAACTTTTAAACGCTCTTTGGGCTCGTCAAGAATTATGAAAGATATTCTTGGAGAACCCAAAGAAAGGCTGCATAAGAGTCTCAAGTTTTGTTTCATTTTGATTTCTTAATCTACAAAGTGCTCATTTGAGGAGAAGGGAGGGCTGAGGGTGCGAAGTGAACACGACAGCATGCTGCTGGTGGGCATTTATCAATCTTCATATCAACGACACGCTTCAGTTCTGTAATTTGATAGGTCAAGTCAAACAGAACCCAACCAGGTCCTTTTTCATCGAGACATGAAGAGAAAGGCCCTCAGAACAAAGTTATTGACCGCCGCCTGGTTAGCTCAGTTGGTAGAGCGCCAGTCTGCCGTGCAGTGCGGGAGGTCGAGGGTTCGAGCCCCACACCGGACCAACACTGAGGGTTTTAAAATAACTGAGGAGAATGTGCTGTCTCTGTAATTATATCTACAAATGGTGAGACGTTCAAGTCTTCTCAGATAAGGACTATAAACCGTAGGCCCCGTCTCCTGCATCTTCAGTGTTACATAGTCAGCAGGGGACGTTAAAGAACCCACACACTTATCGAAAAGAGTAGGGCACGTCTGAGTTCCCGGTGATGTGCTCTAGCCTTGTCTAGGCTCACGGGTTGGTACTTCACATAGAGATAACCTCATTACTGAAGTTGCTCAATAGAAAGCTGATAACAGAACGAACTCGGTAAAAATCAAATCGTTCTCTGAAGAGAATTAATTCTTTCAGGTTATAATCATCATATGGTGACGTTGTACCTTAATGGTAACCCCCCGTGGCTTAAGGTCTTCGGGGACGATCAAAAACCGAGGGTCGTTCTCGTCACAGTTTTGACGTCACTGATTCTGCTTCTGTACGATGGACTGATGGTAAGTCAGATGATATTCATTTTTAGAACTTATTTTATCTGAATTATCAGCTCTTACTTTTTCCCCTTTCAATTTCAGGCCACGTTTGGTGCATATGTGTATTCGTACGCTGTGAAAGGTGTTGTACACATCAAGCCGAGTCACGCAGCCTACCTAAACTCTCTATTTTGGGTAAGCAAGTCACGTAAACTTCTTTCGATAATAGTCACGCAACATTTGTGATTCCGTAGGCAGCAAACGTTACAATTTTTGTTTAAACGGGTCAAACTGGTACTCTGTCAAAGCTTAGCCTCAGCTATACCAGCTCTTTCTTTTTGATAAGTCACCAATCAATGTACCCGACAGAGTACTCTTCTCCGGGCGTCAATGTTTTAACTCTTTTTTGTGAAATGATATTTTTTTGTTCTATAATCTCAGGGTTCTTTGTCAGTTGGTCGATTTGTATCCATTCCAGTGGCAATGTACGTCAAACCTCCCACCATGTTGATGATAAACCTGGTAAGACTTCCCTCTTTGTTTCACAGATACAAATGTACCTCACAGCAGACTGTAGTCTGTCCCAGGCTCTCCATCGTGCTAAGAGAGATGCATCCGTGATTTCATGTTCTTACCGCAATCTCGTTCCCAGAGCCTCGTTCCCCTTGACCAGCGGTCAGAAAACGAGAGCCCTGGGAGCAACCATTTTGAAATAACAAAAGAAATAACCGAATTCTGCCCATCCGGTTTCACGCAGTCTGCATCTACGGCGCATGCCTGAAATGGTTGCTCCCAGAGCTCTCGATTCCTGCCGCATGCCAGAAGGATCGTGGGCTCTGGGGACGAGAATGGTTCTTACCGTTGCGCTCTCAAGATCAAGCTCAAAACTAAAGTTGAGCGAAGAACGCAACTGACTGACCCACGAAAAACACTCATAGGGTCTGTGGAGCGATTACGCTTGTATAAGTTTGCAGCGGATACGGAAAGCTGAGAGGAGATTAATAAAGTTAGAAATACGAAGAAAAGGAAATATTTTCGTTAACGAGCATGTATATTTGCGATTGCACAAGACTGGAGGTTAGTCTATTTTCAGAACGGTAAAACAGAATTGGAGTACAGTGATTAATAAACAACACAAATTAAAGATGATTTCCAGTCCGTACTGCGCAGTCTCAGTATCCTCATGTTTATAAACATTATAACGGCGCACTCAATGGAATGTGAATCGATGTCATTCGTTAAAAACCACATACCTTATCTTTGAGGCCTTTCAAATTATTTTTCCAACAGTTTCATTGAGATTTACAGCTGCAAAGTTGTTTCATCAAGTGATATGAGAAAGAACAAAGCATTAAGCTTTGACCGCTTCGCATCCATAATGGCGGTTGTTTTTAAACTCCGAATTTACTTCATGTAAGTAGTTGCGAAATGTTCACATTTCGTGACGTCTTACATGAAACAAAACAAAAAACGTAAACAAACTCTCGAGAGTGCGCAGTACGGACTGGAAATCAGCTTTAATATACAAGATTACAATTAAGATAGAAATGAGAACTCGAATGCACATTTAAGACTTTTAAATCGCCTTTTTCAGGTTGGCTGCCTTTCTTCAACTCTCTTCATGTTAATTTTTGAAGAGAGTGAGCCTGCATTATGGTTAGGAACCAGCGGTGCTGGACTATTTATGAGCAGTGTCTTCCCAACAAGCATTGCTCTCGCTGAGTACTACATTGACCTCACAGGTTAGGATTAATGGTTTCGCTACTAGCTTTGGAAGAGAAGTTTTACAAATACGTCTTCTGTCACAAAAAAATCCAAGAAAGAATTAGATGAAGCTACTTCGTCTTCTAGTTCAAAGCAGAAAAGATCCAGTCCGACAATGTTGTTATAACCTTACTAACTAACTAACAACTAACTAACTTAACTGACCATCGAAAGAGCAACAGAACCATTTATTACAGTATACTTAGTGATTGTATCAAGTAAAAAAAAAAATAATAACATGATAAATAGTAGCTCAATGTTCAAATTAGTTCAGCTGTTAAATGACGGATAGTTTCTTTTCTTTACTAAGATTATCATTCAAGTGCAAAATCGTGACATTTGTAATGCAACGCTATGTTTCTTTCTTTTTTTGCTTTTCAGCCCCAGTGACAAGTGTAATGATAGTCAGCGCAGCCCTGGGTGAACTAATCCTGCCCCTGGTAGTCGGACAGGTAAGTGTTCTATCCAACCCCTCGACCCCCCTCCCCACCCTCCCTCAGAATACCTCCGGTAGTCAATTCTTTATTTGTTTCTCGGTCGGTTTGTAGTTTCACAAACAGCTTTGTTAGTCAACAGCAACAGGAAATTCGAAGTGGGAAATATGTGGATTCTTGTACCAAGATGCTACGTGCAAATACATTGTAAATCGGTGGCGGGAAAGGAAATGATAGTTACTGGATATTGTGTAAATGACTTTAAAGACTGCACTGAAATAAGACTCTATCTACTTGAACAGTAAGTTGAGTCACCCTGTCTGCCTTCCGGACACTTATGGCCTCGGGCTTCTGTTTTAACTAAAACAACTTATTCTGCCGCTTCAGGTATTCGAGAGATTAGGTCCTATTAGTTTCCTGGCGATTGCCTTCTGCGCATGTTTCATGGCTCTGATGATCTTCATCCTGTTGCGGTCAGCGGAAAGATCAGAGACTGGTGAGTGACAGAGAAAAGACGAGCGTTAACTGAAAAGTATTTTGATAAGAATTGACCTGATTCCCTGTACTCTGCATGTATGTTCAACTAATGTTTCTAGATACACCAAGATGTTTTCTTAATCCTATAGAAAACTGAGACATATTTGAAACCAGCCTTCATTTTTGAAAGGAATGTTGCCTGAACGGCGTGTTACTTTCTCGATGAAGAAGTTTTAATATTGATCATATCACGGTTCGCACTTCCGAACAACTAAATAGCCAAGACATCAGTGACGTCACCTATTGTTATTCAGAATGTGCCAACCAGAAAACTATTGGCTGGAGAAACAAAGAGTTCTTTTGTTTAACGTTTTCAACATTTAAATAACAAAAACAATGTTTGTAAACAAATATCTTCGATATTATCGATATTACACTTACTTCTTCTAGGACAGATTCTAAATAACCCTAACAGTGATTTACAAATTTAACTAACGTTAGCCTCTTCTTTTCTTTACAGACTGGCTTGGATTTTTCTGGTTTGTTTGGTGCGGTTCGCCTCCAAGCTCTGCTAATCAACCTACGTACCAAACCCAAACACCCGACCCCACCCCTATTGTGAAAACTGATGACAGTCCACCAATAGAGACAGTTGAACTGAACATACAGGGATAACAAACATCGGTTCTAGGCCATTAGAAAGTGTTTTAAAACAATTTGATTAGCAGATCTAGACTGAGTCTTTTAAAGTGACTTTTTAATGATTTTCTAAATTTTATATTTTAGCTGGGTTTCTGTACGTAAAGGTTCTTGTTAATTCATAAACTCTTGTGGCTACCATTGCCAATCAGAAAAAAAAAAACATAACATCGTCCAAGCCAATACCAAAGCTTAAAGTTGCCGCGGTTTGTTTACCGCTTCCAATGATATTTTGACAGAGTTGTCTGATAAGACACCCAAAAGCATTATGATTTTGTGTTTCCGATCTAAGGTCTCCGGAGCTTAACTCTGTCGCAGTTTTCCTAGACTTACCATACCAGCCGCTTAATTCCCGCATACCACCAGTTACAATCCCGCGCTTACCCGCAGTGGTTGCATTTTTCCCGCGCTTGCTTTCAATATAATTTTCGCGCTCTTCCCATTATTGTAGTACATGTTTGCCTTTGGTTGACCTGAGAATCTAAAAAATCATTTCAGAATTTTAAAGGCACGTTACTTGTTACAGAAAGCTGGCACGGAATAATCCATGAGAAACATCTCAATTTAAAAAAGTCTTTAATTAAAAACAATGTTTTCAAATACGCTTGCTATTGCATAACTGACAACCAGTGGCGTAAATAGAGATCTAAGTATGTTTAAGGGGACATGGGAACTAATTGAAGTTAATTGTGGTCCTATTCCACACCTGGATATTGTTAGTAACTATTTGTTAACAAGCTGGTCAGTAAAATAACACAAAATAAAGTAATCCTGGCCAAATTGAGTCAGGCCTCGTAATTGTATAATAGACAGTTAATAATTGTAAACTGATTTTTCCGCCGTAGTATTAGTCACCATCAACTTTACCCCTCTTGACGTTTTGAAACGTCTCTGGAGGAATACAAAAGAGTCAAGATAACGGAAAATGGAATCGTGACCGTCCCTTTTCTACAATCTATTGGGATAATGTTGACCTTCAGGAACAACGGGAAACGACCAACATGCCATCGCTGTTCCGCGTTTTCAGTGAACCATATCAATCTCGGAAAGCATCGCTTCGGAAAATTGAACGTAAAGCATCGTGGATTAGACTAACATCCTGACAAAGTTAACCTGAGTAAAATTGTGGAGACAAACTCTCATCAGTATGAGTGGTTAACATTTAGACTACGAGCCCGAGTTTTCTACGAGCAGAGAGTCAACGAGGCGCAGCCGAGTTGACTATCGCTCGTAGAAAACGAGGGCGAGTAGTCTAATTGTTTTAGTATAAAATTTACCGTAGTCTCATTGCATAAAAAGAAAAAAATGTCAAGTAAAGCGTAGAAAAAAACTGTTTTATTATGTTACATCGGGTTCAAACGTGATGCGTGATGTTCACTGATGCGTAACTGTTGACTATCAGCAGATAGAAAACGGTAATATAGCCAATCAAATTCACGGATTCACAATAGACTACGGTAAATTTATACTAACAATGGTTAGCGCATTGAACTCCTGATCGAGTGGTCCCCGGCCTCACAGTGGCAGGTGTATAAATAAGTACCGACCAGGAGCTCGTCACTAGGAGCCTGCAACTATCCCATATTCCTGTCGCGGCGTTTTCACAGACCGATCTATTTTTAGTTTGAATTTATCTCGAATTCTGGCACCCACAGGAACATCTATGACCAATTACAATCACAAGCACGGAATAATGTTGATATGTCCACATGATGTCGACATGTTCACTTGAGGCCGTATTGTTTTATCCTCATCGAAGCGTGCTCATTCGATTGTAACTGGCCTTTTTTGCCGGAAAAAAAATCTAAATATAAACTGGACTGCAAAAATGCCGTTGCATTGGCTTATTTTGGAAGTTGCAGGCTCCTAGTAATGGGCTCCTGGTACCAACGAATTAATACTGGTGGCTCACCTTGTGATAGACTAGCATTCCATCGAGAGGGAGAAATACACCCGAGCTGTTCAGTGCCGTGGTAACCGAGATAAGTTCTGGCTGTATGGGCGGTTTCGCATGACGCACTGAGTAGACTTAGCTCTACTTATGCTTTAGCTTACCTTTACAAATGTAGTGAAACTCCTACTCAGGTCAATATGCTATGGGAACAGTACTTAAAGATTACTTCCAGTCCGTACTTCTCAGTCTCAGAACCCGAATGTTTGTGAGTCTCACTTGCATTCTCGTCCCCAGAAGCCGCTCTCCATTTGGTCAGCACCAAGAATCACGACCTCTGGCCAGGTCCAACACCGGAAGTCCGCGATTCACGGACTTCCCGTCACTTTGCGCATGGTCAGAGTCAAGTCTGACAAATCTGATTGGTTCTAGTCTCAATCTGTTGTGTTTAAAGAGCCATTCAGAACCGGAATCTCACTGGACCTACCCAGTGGTCATGATTCTTGGTGCTGACCGAAAGGAGCGCGACCTCTTGGGACGAGAATGTCTCGCTCGTGAAATGTGAATCGACGTTATTCATTACGAACCACATATCTTATCTTTGCGCCTTTTGAATTTTTTTTCAACGGTTTTTTTATTTTTAGAGCGACAAAGTTGTTTCGTCAAGTTATATCAGAAAGAACGAAGCATAGAGCTTCACACCCATAATGGCGGTTGACATGAAACTTTGAAATTGCTGCATATAAGTGACGTCTTACATGAGTCAAAAAAAAAGGTAAACAAACTTCTGAGAGTCCGCAGTACGGACTGGAAATAGACTTTAAGCTTAGTCTGATAAGCCATTTTCAATCGACGACACATAGGTGCAGACCTTTTACTCTTAGAGGATTTCCTTTCCATTATTACTTTTATGAAAAACGCCTACTTTGTTTTGCTACTATCGCACTGCATCTGTAACAATCTCTGCCGGCTTCACCGCTTCCGACCCCATTTTCCTCTTCTCTCTAAAACATGGATTTCTTTAAACGCTTTTGGTCTACGGTGTTGGTACTATATTCTCAGCTCTAACAGATGCTACAATAAAGGTTTCGTCAGTTTTTAAACTGGGATGATTGCTTGTTATCTGGCAAGAAGACGGAGGGTTCTGGACAATATACTGAAATCTGAAAGATGTTTTTGTTGTTGTTGTTGTTGATGATGATTTTTCACTCTTGCAAAGAAATACTTTTCCTTGAATTGTGTCTTTGATCCACGTAGGTGATAGATTCTCTACTCTGTGTGTGAAGGAATAGAACATATCGCTACGTCCTTTTGTTCCCCATTCATAAAGTTATTTCCAGCGATGCTACTTGTTTGGATTGATGGAAGCGGCGATAATTTAGTTGCAACGCTAACAACAGATCAGACTTCGATCAGGTTAGAAATCCCACACAACACCACAGGATACTACAAGGCACCACAGGCCTACCACAAGGCTTACACTGGTCACAAGCAACGTGATTTACAGAAAATGAGGTTTCACTGAATTTGAATATTTTAAATAATTAAGAACTTTCACAAGTTAGACTCAAAGAAATATTCTAGCTAATTGCGAACTTTGAATAATTAAACTGCAAAAAGCTCTTCTTTTCTACATATGAAAAACGATTTATACTTTAGAAGAGTTTCCTCGTTGAAAGCGAAGCCTAAATAAGACATATACAAAAAAAAAAAAACAGATTTATTTACATCATACAGTAAAAGTTTAAAAGCATTTGACGAGGCTTAGCCCTGCATCAATATTATTTTCATACCTGGTTCATTCTGTTATGATTGACAGCTTCCTTTTTCGATCTTTTCTTTTTCTATAAACAAATTATTTCAAACTACATATAGCAATATTCAGAAGGTACAGAAGAAACATCTTCAGCCTAACAAATTAATAAAACATTGCGTCATGAATTTTTGATGCATGAATCTTGTCGCGAACAATAATTTCGAAACAAAATCTAAGGCTAGTCAAATGGAGATGAACAATAAAGTTATTATAATGGCAAGAATGATGGAAAATAAACAATGATTTGTGCACAAGAGTGAATATTCACCAGTGAACAACGGGAGGAAAATAACAAGTTTGCCGGCCGGCGAATTGAAAAATTTTCGGTCACCAGATTTGGTTTTTCTTGAACGAATTTGCCCCGATCCAAGTGGTGACGTCACGCGCATAAATTTCAGTTTCACGTATCGTAGGCCAAGACAAATGGAGAGAAGTGATTTTACAGAATCGCAGTCCGTTTTGAGATCAAAATGAATGCATTCGCTTGAAATTTTAACCGCAGGTTCTTGCAGCAGGGGTAAACTATACATTCGTATCGACTTACTTCGAAAAATGTTGGATAATTTTTTTAAAGGAGATGTGCCAAGTATTTTCGAAACAACGATCAAGCGCGAGAAAGGTTCCCGCGTGGGAGACAACGCTTCAACCTCAAGATTGAAAGATTACAGAAATGAAGAAGAATTCCTTAAGAGTATCAAGGCGACAATATGTTACTGTGGATCTTTCTGGACTTTTGGAATGGCTGCTGCAGTGATCGGACCAACGTTACTCGAACTAGGCTGTGTTACCAATCGGCCGTTAAATGTTATGAGCTGGGTGTTCTTCTCGCAGGCGTTAAGCGCTCTCTTTGGCTCAAGTTTAGGAGGTTATTTAGCAGACAGGTAAGAATTTAAGTATATATTCTGTAACGTAAGCTATAGTGCTTAAACCATGAAAGTTTCGGGGTATGATTTCATAGATGGCAAAATAACCAAAGGTTTAAACTTTTTGTAATTTTTTTTATTTTGCTTTGCGGGCGAAAGCGCAATTTGATAAAATCTTGAGCACAACTGTACAATTTCCTCTTCAACATATCGGATTAACAAGAATTGAGCAATTAAATCCTTAAAGTTACACAGGCACTGAATGTAATAAAGTGCGCACGCCTGCACCTTTACTGACAAAACTGCTTCGCAGCGATCAAAGATTCCTTTCACCAGTGGCACGTGAGTTTAATAAACCCGGAGACATTGAAAAGTGATGTTCAAATAAGAAAGTGAGTTTTCGGTAACGAAAGAAAGCAAACGAACTCATCAACACATGTACAGAGCACAGAGGATTGTTGCGTCTTCAGCATATGGAGACAATGTGAAAAATTCAACCAAGATATTAAAATGGATAGAGCTCAGACCAGATTACGAACTTTCTTTCCTACGGCTAAGATGTTTGATATTATCAATGTCTCGAGTTATCTTTGATTATTTTTTAAGTAGTTTTATTTTATTAACATATCGCATTACTTTTTGTTACCGAATGGAACAGAGAAGTTTTCCAAAAGCATTGAGAGATGACAGCAAATTTGTAGAATGTGTTCGTTTTTCGTGGTTTAGTGTTATATCCTGTGTGATTTTCCGCTTTTCATCAGTTTTACGGATTAAAAAAAACAACCAAACACCAGCTTTGAGTATTGTTCAAAGAACTGTTGCATCTAGCATAGGACTGTCAACACTGCAACAACGTTGTAACTACTTACAATAAAGGAAAGTATATACTGACGTCGAGCTTAGATACGTTAAAAAAGTTTCTCTTTAGAAGAGTATGCGTTTTGATTAAGGTAATGCCTTGCGTGCAAAACTGATACCAGTAAGTGTATGCGTATTCGTTCTTTTTCGAGATTTGATTAGCGTATCATTAAATATTAATGATATTTTAACTGCTAAATAGAAACACAGCATTGTATTGGGATCGTTCTTCTGTTTAACATAAGATTTTGTTTTTCACTTGTTTACCTCTGTTTATAGTTGAAAAACGAAAAAACCTTTTCAGTAACTATATCATTATGGAGGTAAAAATTAATATCCTAATTATTTCTCTCTTATAGACATAAATGTTCATATCCAACTTAGTTCCCAGGGGGCGGTAAGAAGAAAGACCCTGGGAACGAGGTTGGCTCATATCACGATTTTTTTTTAGTTAAGGACGTTCGCGCCCAAAAACTTCCCACGTACAGATTTTTTTAAAACTTTGACTGCAGGTAGAAAATGATAAGATTAGATGAAAAACGTAAAAAAAATCGGGGGTCACCGAACTCGTTTTGAAGATAAGGCGCATCACAGATCATAGCATTTCTAGGATTTCCAGCCACTGAGGCGATTCTGGCCGGATTCATTACTATCGGCATATATTTAAGTTGAAGAATCATATCTAAGTTGTGTGTGTTTAACACAGTATATATAGGCCTATTTGATATATCTTTGCTACATATGCCATTAAATCAGCTAGAATTAGCCTTAAAAAAATACAACTTCTAAGTTACGCACACCTGTATCCATGTACAAATTCGACCCTATTTGAATAGTTTATGAGAAATAATTAAAACTTCCCACGTACAGATTTTTTTTGTTTTTTAGTATAATGGAAAGAATCAGAAAAGGAAGTGATCTGCTGAAAAAAAGTGGGGGTCACCGAGCATCCAACAAAAATATTCGCACACAAAGTTAACGCAAAGGTCATCAGCTCTATATTTTGTTGAGTTTTCGACTCGGTGCACGCGCTTGAAAATGACGTGGCACGCGCGTGACCAATGAATAGCGTGCGCACTAGAGATGCGCAGTAGCAATGGGCGCGAACGTCCTTAAGCCAGGTTTATCTCTTTTGCGCATTCAACTCATAATATCGATGAAGACTTGTCTCTAAAGCGAAACCTAAGAAAGATAAGGGCATATAGAATAAATTCATCACGGAAAACTGGAAAATTTATTTAGTTTGTATCATGTCATTTTAGGTATTTTCTTAGTTAACTATTTTGAATGACTTGGTAAATCCAAACTTTTCACGCACAGTGTATAGAAATCGTAGCACTATATGCCAGTCACCTGACCAGTAAGATCAGTGCAGTATTTCATTGTTTCTTGAGACTGACAGATGCCAAATTATCTGACCCGGCAATAACTGGAAACAACTTGTAATTGGCACAAAGCGCAGAAGAAACTCAACGAAAGAAAACAAGCCAGGGGGGGAAGGTCTGTGTGAAAAGGCCGGGGATGTTCGTCCCCTCGCTTAAGGGTGTAAATCAAGAAGAAACAAATATTTTTGCCGACAAGGTATCTTTTAGGGTCACAAACGGAGAAATAAAACACAACTTAATGTCAGCTTGAGCCACGCCCAAAGCCATGCCCAGATTGGTCTTCCTTTGGGTTTTAACCGGGGGGTGTAATTCACATTTCGAGAAGAGCGTCACCGACTTTTATGAGAGTCGATCCCCCGGGCATTACATGTAAATGAAATTCATATAACCATTAAGATCGGAACAGTATTCTATTCTTCTTTGAAACTGACAGGTGTCGCATTTTCTGGTCAATAATGATGATTGAACAAATTTTACAATCACAACTGATAACGAAACTTGTGATTAGTATAAGTCTTAAAAAAATTAATTTAAAGGAGGGAAAACAAGTAAACCAATAAAAGAACAGTGATGCAATTAGCCTACAGAGATATGTGCAAGAAATTAGCCCGGGTGTGAATATCCACTATGAAAAAGAGGGAGAGAAAACGCCTACGTAATTGCTAAACAACTATACGAGATCACAACCGCTGAAGTAAAACTTGAATTTGCTTCCGGAAATATTTCAGGTACGATTGCAACATTATCTTGCTGTATTGCGTGACATCTGTGGCAATCTATCTGGCTGTAATCCCGGTATGTCACGTGTTTGGCATAATGCTGATGTTTTTCGCACTGCTGGGAGTCCACATGGGCGTGATTGACACTGTAGCAAATAGCGTTCTAATCAAGATACACGGAAAAAAGGTTGGTAGATAGCACTCAGAGAAACATGTTTTAAGAGAGGTCGACGTCTACTTTATCCTTTCAACAATAGACACCTGCAGATAACCAATATGTAATTAAATCAAATCGATTTTTCCAAAATGTCTCTGCTCCTCACCTGGACGAGTATAAATTGTTTTTTTTTTTGTTTTATTCAATGACATAGTGTCTACCAGAATCGTACGCAGTCGTTATTTACTTGTTTTTTTTTTGGAGAGAGATACCAGGGTGGATTAAGAGGCGCGGTGTCATAGGAAGGGCACTCTAGTATCCAATCTTCTCTCCTAAAAAAACACGTAAACAGCGACTTGGTACGAGTCTGAGTGTCTTCCCTTTCCTGTTTGAGACTTCCTCTACTTTTTTAATCCTTTCAATTACTTATCTATATCTTTTGTTATTTTCAGGTTGCACCAAGATTGCAGGTACGTTCTCACTTATATTATGCTCCATGACTTAGCAATCAAAACAATTAACTGGCGCAGCGGTCATTCTTAGGCATTGTCGCTAACTTGCTGATTCGTCGATTGTTTTCTCACTTTTCTCCTCACCAGTCCCTACACTTCTTCTATGGCCTGGGTGCCCTGGTGAGCCCTGTTATAGCAGAGCCATTTCTTCGCAGCGCGTGTACAGACGGACATTTTCAAAGCAATATCTTTGGTTGGACACTTGAAAACTCGACACTGGAAGGACTTATGGAATACAATATTGATGGACTGCAAGTTAACATGACGGCATTAAATGAAACTATGTCACAGGTGTCTCGCCATTACCACACGAAGTCTTTTGTACAGTATGCCTACTGGCTTATAGCTCTATTACAGGTCAGGGTTGTTTGTTTCGCGCCATTATCACCAAGTGCCTTGTACAGTATGCCTACCGAGGCAAAGGTACTGGCATCATTCCAAGATTAAAAGTTAGAAGAAACATTGCTTAGTACTAGTGTAGGTCAAAATGATGTAAAGTAAAATGCATAGTGTAATTGCATAAATAACTTGAGAACAGAAAATTAAAGAGTTCAACTGAAGGTCACTGAAATATCCAGGGCCGGATTGTTCAAAGCTCGATTAAGCTAACCCGGGATTAGAGAGAATTTTAATTTCAGTTTTGTAACTTATAGTCGAGGTTTTCTATTTATATTGTTTGGCCTTCTGTTTTGAGCTCGAGTGATCTCAACTTACACAAGATATAAGAAGTGAAAAACATTTTTACACAAGAAAAATTAATACGTCGGTTAACTTTTAATGCTGGGTTAGCGTTAACCGGGTTTCAGTGAACAACCGGGCCCAGGTCAAGCTTACCGACACTTGCACATCAGGTCGGTTTGTATGTCTGCCTATATCTGTGAACAAGTGTTTCTTTATCCACTGCTTGTGAATGCGTTTATGTATAGCAGTAAAAATCATTAGTCTATTGGAAATTACATTTCAATAAGAAACCTTTAAATTTGTCCTTAGGTGCCCGTGCAGTCGGGCTTATTTTACCTTATCTACAGACAGCGATATCTCAGGCGCTGGTCACCCGAGATTTTCGCCGGAAGAGTGGTCACTCTTGCCGCTTTGCCCGCTGGGAATCCAGATGAAACAGAAAACGAGGGTAAGGAATCGATCGATTACTTGGCTCGAAAATAGTTTAATTTTGCATGAATCATTGTTGAATTACGTAGAAAGCGTGCGTGTGGATGGTATTAAATTCGCGTCAACATTGTGCACTTATTAAAATAAGAGACGGGAGGTCTACACTCTATTGGTGTCTTCAATCGACATTTGTTGATCTTACGAAAAGTGCATTCTCACAATCTGCAACCACGTATTTTCTAGATCTGCCCCAAGTATTCAAGCCGGACGCTGATCATTCTTCAATCAAGTTATCGTTCTGCAGTCTTCCCGCTAAAATACCGCTGGTAACTCTGCTAGCAGGCCTGTTGCTGTTCCTGTTTGACGGATTGCAGGTAATGTGAACAGCTCGTTGAATTGGAGGGGGACAATTTTTTTCTCTATGTCAATTATACTGATAATAGCACCCATGCCGTAGTGCTTCTCTGCTTCAATACAAAAAAGATGCATTCAAGATATTCCTGCGAAGAGTCAAACACTGATTCTTAATTTATGATTTTGGTGTACACTTTTAATTTACACCCTACAAGGGTGCGCAATTTGAGGTACGGCAGAATTTAAGGACGGGGCTCAACAGAACCATACAGGTTCGGCTTGTCTGCAAAACTGATGTAGGTGTTAGTGAGTTATACATGTAAATAACCTGTTCTATTTTACCATGCTCTTCGGAATGCGATTCTAGTTTTGTGTCTATCTGTTTCAGGGTGCATATGGTGGATACCTGTATACCTATGCAGTCAAAAGTGAAATCCATTTATCTCCAAGCCATGCTGCGTATCTTAATTCCCTATTTTGGGTATGTGAACAGACGTATATCTAGAACTCAGAACAACAGCTGTACTTCGTAAAAGCAGCCGAAGTGTCTGCAATTCTTATTGACCAATCAAAGGTTATCTCGAGCACTTACGAGTACTCCGTCGCCTTCTGCGCCTGCGTGGTGCCTTAAACTAATTTTCGTAAAAGCAGCCAAAGTTTCTCTGATGCTTCAGTTTTGACCAATTAAAGGTTATCTCGAGCACTTGCGAGCACTCTGTCGCCTCAAACACAAGTCATCTAACTTAGGTCACTTGGCAATTTCTCAGCGGACGAAAACGGTTTACTTCTCAACTGTAAATTTCTGTAAATCCTCTTGATTTTCTCTACATTCAGTTACAGATGTTACTCTTACCATTTTTCTTTCGCTATTTGCAGTGTTCCTTCGCTATTGGCAGGTTTATCTCCATCCTTGTTTCTGTATTTCTGGTACCCGACAAAATGCTTTTCGTAAATCTGGTAAGTCAGTTGTACTAGTTTCCCGCCATAAAAAGCCAAGTCCGTCGCAAATTACGTTTGATTTCCCGCCAATTCGCGTCCACATCCCTGACAGACGTTACCTTCCGAATCTCTTTACGGTGGCCAATTCACATTATCAACCCAGTTGATACATCCAAATTATCTTGTAATACACCCTACCGACGCAGCACCAGTTTCTTTAGAAACTTATCCCCTTACAGATATGACCTAATGTGTCCTCTCCGTTACTGTTTGTTTCCCTCCCAAAACTTACCATGTAATAAGAGTTATTCATTGCTTGCTGTGCACGCGCTCTTGATCCTTAATTTGAAACACTGAACCAGCCCCTGCACACATGCGCACTGAGTTAAAATTAAATATCTTGACTAAAGCAACAAAAAGAAACCTCACCCTAGCAAGAGTCAAACTGAATTGCAAAACTAATCAACAACTTGATCACGCGCTGTACTCTGTTGGTTTTGGTGTTGTGTGTATCTCAAGTCAAAGTAATTTTGCATCAATTGGACACAAATTTAGAAAAACCCAGCACCATCTGACAACTTTGAATAAAAAATAAACAAGACGCACACGAGGATTATTAACATAACTGGAAACCAAGTTTTAGCTTATTACAACGCAAAAAGAGATTGTTACAATATTTCGGTTCTATTTCAGAGTCATAGTGAGGTAATTAGATCAAAACAAGTGGAGTAGTAATTGTTTGAGTAACAATTGTGTAGTAATTGTTCCTGAAAAGCCCCATTGGGGAGGTGACAATAAAGTATGTATGTAAAGTATGTATGTACAGCTTATAAGTAGGGGTGATGTAGCAGCTCTAGTAAGGTCTCACATGAATGGCTTGCAACCCTTTGACAGTACAATAGAACAAACAACAGAAACAATGCCCTTAGCGGTCATTAATGCAAGTGCGGCCGTAACACTACTTGAACAGAGACCTGAAAAAAATCAGGCTCTGAGCGGGATTCGAACCCACGACCTCTGCGATGCCGGTGCAGTGCTCTCCCAACTGAGCTATCAGTTATCACTAGTTATCACTCAATTGCTACTATGGGACAAATTACTTTCATCTTTACTGTACTTGGGCCAAGTCTAAACGTCCCCATATAAAGGGCTAACCCATATACGACCGCTATCATGTGGCTTTGATAGCTCAGTTGGGAGAGCACTGCACCGGCATCGCAGAGGTCGTGGGTTCGAATCCCGCTCAGAGCCTGATTTTTTTCAGGTCTCTGTTCAAGTGGTGTTACGGCCGCACTTGCATTAATGACCGTTATCACTCAATTGCTACTATGGGACAAATTACTTTCATCAATGCCCGTAGCCCTGAACAATAACAGCTGCTGCAATGATAATACAATAGCAGCTTACGACAGCTGCTACACTACTGCTAAGTGGGCATAAAGGGAGAGAGTATCAAATTCTCAAGTGCAGCAATTACTTCCTTTGCAGTTTGGATGCTTTACAGCAATCTCCTTCATATTATATCTACACCAGTTCTCCCTAGCGTTATGGATTGGTAGCGGTGCGTTTGGTCTTTTCATGAGTTCTGTATTTCCCTCCACTCTTTCCCTGGCAGAACACTACATTGACGTAACAGGTAAACTAATATCGTAAAATCTCATTCCCTCTTTTACAATAGAATTTCAGAGCGCCATTTTGGCTGATAAACATTTTATTGGCCACTCTCCATTTGAGCTTTTCAGAACCAGTTTAAACAAACAATGGTAAAAAAATGCTAGCATAGCAAGGTTAAGAATCCTAACTGGGCGGAGACAAACCAGTTGGCTATTTATAAGCCCAACCGAGAAGAACATCAGCCGGCGGTCAGAACGGAATTTGAGCCTGCGGCCTACGGATTTCAAATTGGGCGCTCTAACCTCTTGGCCACGCTGCCTCCACAAATCGGAATAATCAAGATGTTCTTTATGCAGATAAAATGTATTAGTAAATACCACACAAGTAAATAGTACTTTTCGCGCGCTCTGATTGGCTAGCTCGGAGGTGATTAGCCAAGTACTGTTCACCTCCGAGCAGCCGAAGAAAAACAAAATGGCTTTTGTCGGTACACTGTCACACGTAAAATTACTTTTTAGGCCGCTAGTTATTCAGCTTGTGTGGTATATACTAAAACAATTATTCACCTCCACTTCGTTGAATAATTGTTAACTGAACGAAATCCGGGAGCTCTACGCGAGGCCGATCCAGTAATTCAAGGGGGTAGCTAGGGGGCTCCTGGGGTGCCCGTGACTCCCCCTTTTGTAAGCCTTTTTAAAACAAACAACAACCTATAATAGATGGCGAAAACGCCATAACAATCTGGCCCCAGTTGTTCGAAGGCCGGATAGCGTTATCCACTAGATAAATCCGGCGTTATCCAACGGATAAGTGTTAACAAAACAAACCACGCTGTCCACAGGATAGTGAATTATCCGCTGGATAGCGTTATCCACCTTTAGAACAACTGGGGCCTGGTGAATACCCTCACTTTGACAGTGTGACCCCCTCTCCCCCCCTTCGAAAAATTCTGGCTACACGCCTGGAGAGAGTGCGGAAAATAATGACGATGATGATCAACTCCTGAGTTTGCATTTTTGGCCATCTATATACCGGTTTGGATGTTCTTTATTTAAAAAAAAAATTATTTTCAGTTTGCGAAGAAAGCAAACTCCCAAAAACTAACGAAAACGTTGCACAAAAACGAGAGAGTAGTTTGAGAAAATCTACATGAGGAATATATAACCCGATTTATCCATGGTTCTCGTCGCAATGTTTATTTTATTCCGTTGTATTTTAGGTTCCATTACAAGTATCCTTATTGTTAGTTCTGCAACAGGAGAGATGGTGTTCCCACTACTTGTTGGAAAGGTGATATAGCTCATCTTGTTGAATGCTGTGCTTTATTCATCTCCCTTGGTTCATAGGGCCGCCACGAAGCTCTTCGGAACGTCTCACAGTATTGGTTGAGAAAATGATATCCAAACAGTACTAGCAATGGGCTCTAGCCCTAAATCAATAGAGCTTCATGTCGCTGACAAGATCCAATGAAATTAGAGGTTATATAGAGCTTCGTGACAACAGGTTCATATCCTGTACCTGATAACTGACTAAATCCGTGTTCAGCTGCTTTCTCCTACACCCACAATTGTGTGAGCTGAGTTTTAGTCTTGATAATAGAGACACTGCATTCTTAATGGCATGTCCCCTCCAGTTAGCACAACGGTGGTAAATTTTCTTGACTGAAACAACGGAATATTTTTACCAATTCAAGACAAAGAAAGGCGTAGTCGCCAAATTGGCGCTGGAATGAACCATGTTACTTAGCAACCGGTGCTGATTTATCAAGCTGCTGATTATGGTCATTTTCTTTACCAGGCCTTTGCACGTGAAGGACCTCTCTCGTTCCTTGTGATCGGCCTCTTGGTTTGCATTTTCGCCCTTTTTGTCTTCCTGATATTGCGCATGATTGCCAGGGCTCAAATTAACCAATCAGGTAAGCACATATAACCTCTTATCTTCTGAATGCCTGAATGTCTGTTTTTGGAGGATGACAACATTTGAACCAAAGCTTGAAATGCATAGTGAACCGCTCGTGATTAAGTTTAGGTGGCTTTCTATCCCCAAACGATAACCTTTTCTCTCACTATAGCCAATAGACATATTCAGTGTTTCATGGAGTGTTATATTATATCTTTGCAGCAAGAAAATTTTCAGATTTGCTTTTTGCCAAAGTGATAGGTCATAACTGAAAAGAATTATGTACCGTCCCAGCCAAGTTAGGATTACACACACGAGAAAAGCAAAATCTTAAATTTAATGAAATCTTGACAAAAGTGTTTCCCTTATTATTTGCAGCAAAACTGTCTCCTTCACTCCTGAATCAATATAGGAAATTTAGACTTTTCCTTTTGGGCTCATAAGATGAATGGCACGCTGTTTTACCACGTTTCTCTTTCGTATAACCAGTTTGGGCCTTTAACTTTAATATTGCAATAAATCTTTGTCTCACTTCGTACATCTTTTCATTTGTCTTTGAAGTGCATGATCTATATCGCGCCGCCATAAACCGCCTTTGCCGTTGTGACCAGGCCACCGATGATTGCGAGTATACTCCGCTGGTTACGTGTGAGGAGGAAACAGAAGAGACTGAGCACGATGATCTACTCAGGAACGAGACAGCTCACAGAGTGGTGGAACTACAAAGTTAATATAACCACCATACACAAAGAAAGGACATTTTCAGTTTTAGTGTTAATAACATGTGGAAGGATATAATTAATGCTCCAGAGAGAATGTAATGAACTGATATAATATGGGCTTTGTAGAAATAAAGTAGTTTGGAATACAGGCATTTCTTGACCAATCCCATGTCCACCGTGGCGTCGAAAGGATGGGCGAGGGGAGGCTGGATCTAATTACCAGGTGTCTTCCAATTTGTTTATCGGGAGATAAAAATGATATTGTATGACAAGGCCTTTGTTTAAACATTACCATGAGGTAATGTGATTATCATTAGGTCTAGATAATAGCAGCGACGATATAAATTTAAAGAATTACACAACACTTTTAAGTTTATCAAACATTTTTCGGCAGATGCACCGGCCATCTTCAGTGGATAAATATGTAGGAAATTTACATTGCACTAGAGAATCTTTAATTAACTGCCCCTTTATATTCTTTTAGCTTTAAATGTTGTCTTGACTCTGTGATGTAAGTAGGTAATGTGAAATTCTTCTACCAAAGTCTGTAAAATATTTGTTTGTTTATTTGGCAAAAATTGTCATTTTTCATTCTTTTACTGAAACCTCCTTTTTGTCAATGTGGAATATTTTTATACTTGCCCCTCTCCTCAACATGAAGTGGTCTTTTTAGTTTCTGAATGACCTTTTGTCATCTGAGAACTAAGTTTTTAGTGTCGGACGTTATTTCTTTCAATAGGTAGGAGATATCTGATTTGAGAGAGATTTTTATTCATCTTCCAACTTCGCCCTTTAGGGTGCTTTTGAGAATCTTTTTTTCAATAGATGAAATGTTCATTATATTAGGTCACTTAGAAATGTAAATAAATGATAAAGATTATGAGATAAATTCCCAAAAAAATAATAAAAATCTCCGTTTTGACCTTCACTCCTATAGTTGTCACTCCCGTCTTCTGTATAGCACTACATTCGTCTTACTCGCAACTTTACCGTATACACAGTCACACAAAATTCCTAGGAACCACGACTCTTCCGTCTCTTTCCGAACTCTTCCGAGTACATCCATCTTACTGATGGTATTATTTCTGATTGTTTACCATTTACACAGAAAAACGGGTTGGTCGACAGTTGTACTAAATGGGAGGCGTCAAATCCCAAATGGAAGTTTTCACGGGGATGCGCTCATTCCATTTCCACGACTTTTTCCCGGAAGATAGGATCAAAGCCGGGCAATCCAAGCCAAAAGGCCCGGAACTAGTGAAATCTAGAAAATGAAACGCACATTTTTCATTCGGAAATTCCGTTTGGGAAATTTGGTCTACCTTTCAAGAAATCCCGTTTTCCCGAGAAAATTTCCGTTCGAAGAGACAAAGTTAATCTTTCCATTTACATTCCATCCGAAATTTCCGGAAATTTTGGGTAAATGGTAAACAACCTCTGTCTTAGTCGTGTGTTTAACACGACGCGTGCCCCTTACACAAGGCTCTTTCTCATTAAGTTCATTACTCACCCACAACATGGAAAAAGCCTTTTGTATATCTAACTCTTGTCTTATTTGTTTTGTTGTTGTTATTTGATTCTTTGTTTCTTTAGAACAAAATTTTCAAGAGTAGTTGTTTGTTCGTTTGTTTGTTTTTCCAAATAATCAACAAAATTAAGGAATACCTGGGGAGCAATGTTAGCCGCGCAGTTGGTTTGCGTTGGCCAAGCACCCCATTAGCTTGGATTGCACTCTCTCTTCCCAGAGTAACATATTACAGTTAAGTTAGTCATTAGTTCTCTCCTTACTCCAAGAGTTATTTTAATTTTCTTTCTATCCCAGGATGTAGCCAACAAGAAAAACTATACAAAGTACTGAAACTCATTTCTATCTGGGCTCTGAGTTCTTCAAGTTCCTTGCGTTCAAAAGATAGTTCAAATCTCGGTCGATTTTAATCTCGGATTTCCTTCTAGACTATGGTCACTTGCAGGTTTGTTTGTTTGAAAAAAAATTGTTTTTGTTACTGAGCCAATGAATTTTCTCTTTTTCCTCTTCCCTCACAGTAAAAAAATGATCAGAAGTAAAACAGCCACCCGAAACAAAAACAGCGCCTTTAACAGCCTTCACTGTTTCCACATTTAAATTAAAAGTGTTGCGCTTTGCGCTAAAACCTACTGGGACAAATTGAAGAGGGATGCTTCGTTGTACATGAAATATAAAACAGTGCTTGTCTGTAGTGTTTTTTCTTACTCACGTCTCGCTAGTTGTTTATAAGTACATGCAACATGTAGAGCTATATGAATAAGTAATGACCACCAACCGCCAAAAGTCAGCCATATTTAAAAGTCCACTTCCGATTATCATGGCGAAGTGGTTAAGGCCTTATTCGAAAGTAACAGCTTGTCACTTGAGATAGAACACTGGCTACTTCCGCTAAATTTGGCCTTGAATACCGCTTCCAATGAGGAGAAAGCAAGCTCTATTGTGTAGCGTTTCTTTAATTTCTCAAATTCTAAACAACTCGTTTGGTTTCAAGTATGAGGACTTGATTACTGTGTGTTAAAAGGGTCACTATCTTCACACATGACGAGGGAAAGACGTTATGAGTTTTACTTATCTCCTTAGCTTGACTATCGCTCAAGAAAGGGCCTCGAGGAGAGAAACAGATACTGAGGAACTAAGCACAAACGAAAGCAAGACTTGTATACCTCGCCGAGTACTCATTACTGTGTTGTACTGCGGTTGTTTCTTTTCTTTTGGGACTACAATGGCGATTCTAGGGCCTACATTGATCGAGCTAGGTCATTTAGTTCATCATGGCTTGGATATGATGAGTTGGTTGTTCTTCACACAGGCGGCATACGCTCTGCTTGGAGCGAGCGTGGCTGGAATTATATTAGACAGGTAACGTAGATATATCAATGAACAATCCAAATGTCAACAAGCTAAACATCAGTGTTGCTTTTCACGAAGATAATCCTTTAGTCTCTTAATCCTACTTTATTGAACAGTTGCTATGCATCTATCTAAGTTAAAAATTAGGGAAAATTTCAAAAGGTACATCAAATTATCGCGTATCTAACACTACACTGACCCATACCCACCGGCTCGTCTCGCTACCTGTTTATTTATATGTAAACTCACGGTTGATTTAGACAAGTTCGAGAGGGTCGCATTAAAATACCTTTATTGAAATGACATAGCAACTAAATTAATGTTCGGATTTGTCTAATCAAATTATATCTAAATGGTTAGTATTGATTTTTCCCTTTCATGATCATCTGAAAATAGAGCATAACATTGTTTCTGTTCCTTATTGAAATATTGGCTTCAATTCCCATGGTGCTTTACGAGACTACCTCGTTGTTACTAGTGTCAGACCCCCGGTATAACATGTCAGTTACAAATTTTAGTTACATAGAAAAGTGCGGCGGATGTAGATCCCAGACTTCCACGTTAACTCTCAAACAAAAGATCTGGTTGTAGCATTCTACAAGTAACGTTGTGCTACCGTCAAATCAAATATTTAATCGCCAGTAAGAGTTTGATCTGAATGCGGTTTGAGTTTCAGAAAAGAAGATGAGTTTAAGATTTCCATTCATTGAGGTATCATTTGATTTCCTTTACAGTGCTACAGTACAGTGGAGTACTTTAACCAAGCCACTCAAAAAAAACTTTCTGCAAATTTAACGAATACAAATCGTGGTGGTTAACAACAGTCCAAAATAAATACAAATCTATTTCCTTTGTATGATTTACAACTTGACTACAAGGATAATTTGTGGGAAAACTATTATTATTTAAACCTCCATGATTTTGATCCGTTAAATTTGTGGAAAATTTTGTCGGTGGTTTGATAATTGAGCAAAAACCAACAAGTAAACTTTTCTTTCTTGTGTTAAAAGAAATGATGTAATGCAGTGATTCTTCAACATACATCAATTTATGGTGGTTTACAGCATTTATTCCATTGTTACTTGACAACGAGGAAAAAGGATCTTGAAAGATTGTTAGCTCTTGTCATTTTTAAACAGGTTTAAAAGATCAAATGTAAACGGGCGACTTCTGTCTACCTGCTTCACAGCAGGTTGTTAAACAAATATGTTTCCAATACGATAATTGTTTGAGTGTTATTTCGTTGTTTTCTTAAAACAACAAACACCGAATTGCTCACCGCATTCAATACGGAACCTCTGCTTTAAGGGGTACCACCGACAACAGCGAGAAAAAAGGGTTAATCGCGACAGTGTGAATTTCCATCGGGACTTGTGCAGACAGAGGGTAGGATCAACCTATAATTCTGTTTGTGGGAACGTGGCTTACAACATTGCCGAAATTTTAAAACGTGTGCTTCAGACTCTTAAAATGTAACACTGGGAGTGTAATGACGTAACAACTGGATTCTCGTCACAGGAAGACACAAACTGGCCTAACCACAGTGTCCAGATACTTTCAAGGAGCCAAATAACAGTCCTAGAATAATTGAAGTCTCTGGCCGACTACAAGTTCACATATTGCCCTGACGCTCACGAGGTCTTGAGCGAAGCAACACAAATAAGTCCGTCATGCTTCGGCAAGTGATTTTTCCAGTAATATGGCTACGGATCAAGTCGTACGCGGATCAAGTGGAGGACCTAAGGAAGAGCTGTTCGCCATATTGTCGATCAAGCTTCGCTCATTTCCTTTACTTCAGCACGTTTTTCATGTTCGGAATGTCCGTGGGAATGGCAGGGCCCACACTTACAGATTATTTGATCTCGTTTTTTGCAAATATTGACATTATAGATGCGTTAAGTTGGCTTTTATTTACGCAATCAACTTTGCGCTTCGTGGGCGCAATTGTCGCTGGTACCCTTGTCGACAGGTACGACTGGTTTTTAATTTCATTGTTAACTAAGGACTCGACAGCTTAAAAATTACGGTATTTATTCATTGGTTCTTTTTATATTGCAAGAAACAATAGAGCAGTGTACGCCTAGACGTATACTTGGCTTTCAGTAACTTTTGAAGAACGTCGTAATAGTTTCGGTTATATCTACTCTGATATTTCAATGCCAACCATTCGCTTTTGAGACTGTTCATTTTGAGAAGTTTCCCAGAATCCCACCGAACTCAACCAAAAAAGTTTTACTTTAGTCTTTAGACAAAACACGACGCGTTTCAAGAAATCTCTTTTTAAACCCAGCGCTATTTTTCTAGTTGTATCCATTTCTATTAATAGAGAATCCAAGACGACGCTCAACACAACGTATCATGATTCTACTATCTGTCCAAAGATCGAGTGTACATGTAAAATATAAAACGTGGGGAATTGGGCAAGAGCAAACCCAACAGGGGTAGGGCCAGAAAACCTTAAGCCTGACATACTATCGTGAGGGGGAGTAGCAATACTCCAAGTCAACTCGTGTGATAGAAACTAGATCTAACTGCATGCCAGGATTACGGCAGCGTTAAGGTTTATGGCAGGTTTCAAGCAGCGTAACGTTTCAGGGCTCGTAATCCAGCGGTCCCGGGATCGAGTTCCGCTTTGACCACTACCTGGATTGTTTCACCGTAGATACGAGTTTAAATCCTCAGTTTGCATTTAATGTTATGTTCAATTTGAATTATTTGTTTCAGTTGTTTGCTCGGCCGCAATAGCACTTGTCAGTGCTATAATCACTGCCGAGAGCAAGATTTTATTTTGCATAACTTTTTTCCATTTGTTTTCTCCCTAGATACGACATAAATCGGAACCTGCTACTACTGTGTTTTCTGTTATTGAATGCCATTTTCTTGGCAGTGATTCCCATGTGCCGAACACTGTGGTTGCTAATCTTATCAACAGCAGCTGCGGGATTTTCGGTCGGAATTCTGGACACTGCAACTAATGTGCAACTTATTGCAATACACGGAAAAAAGGTAATATAAGGTGAAATTAGGATCTGATCTGTTGTCTGTGAACCGTGGCACTCTACTCTCGCAATACCACTCTCCACCAAGTGTATGAATGGGTATTAGTGAATTTCCCGGGAAACCACCCAAAAATGGGTTCGGCTTGCGATGGACTAGCATTCCATCAAGGGAAGTAACGATGTTCTTTGTCAATAAATGCTATGTATGGTGTATGATCGTAGAAAAACACGGGTCTGGTCAGCAAGCCAAGCTACGTGCGCTACCAACAGGGTGGAACAACTTTGGTCGTGAAAGTAGCTGTTTTTTTACAAAAGTATATTTTAGTAATAATTAATTACTCAATTTTTCTTTATTTTATTTTTTCAAGGTTTCTCCTTATTTACAGGTGAGTTACAAACATTTTTTTTTATTTTCGTCGTGTTCTAATTGTCTGTAGCCTGCATGGTAGTATAGTACACCGTTCAAGTGTGTGAATGTCAATTTTTTTAAGTGGCGGTGTCAAACTTTTAAAATGAAGACTTCGTCAATCTTAAATAAGGCAAAATATGAAGTCGACATTGCCATGCATTATTTGTCATGTTTGTCTGTGGAAATATCTCGAAGTCATTAAAACTAATAGAAATCCCTATGAATTCATACCGACTTCCCAAGTTGATACGATATATTGTTACTGTATGCAGAAATTGAATGTTTGTCCCTCTGGGAATATAAAACATTGGGTTTCTTTTTTCTTTTTCAGGCTCTTTACTTTTCATATGGTTTCGGCGCATTTGTGAGCCCGCTCATAGCAGAGCCATTTCTCAGTGGTACACCTCATCCAGATCTCGGGCTGCCGGCGGCCAGGAGAGGGAATCCGCTGCCATACGGTGGAATGGGACATCGCAGTCACCACAAGTTATCTCACAGACCAACCAATCACTTAAGAGATACGTACTACCCTGGATCGGAGCAATACAAAAGCGAGGTCCAGGTTGCATACTGGATCATAGCTTTAGCGCATGTGAGTTTTTCAACATTTAAGTTATACGCTACACGTGCCTTAGTTACGGACGCAACCGCATGGGAGATCGGTTAAGGCGGGAAAATGTTAGTAAATCTTAAAAAACAATATTCAGCTACAAATATATCTTACTTGTAAGCGGGTATGATAACTAAATGTTTCCGCTTCTTTGCAGATACCAGTTGTGATAGGCCTTGCATACATTGTCATATCAGACAAGTGGGAGGAGCATAAATTAAAAAGAGCAGCTGCGGCCAAAATAGAAAGAGACCACAGCACATCAGAGGTCCCGGATACAGACATAGAAGGTAACTCCATAATTTAATGTTACCGGGCTGCATTTTAAACTGAAAGAGTACATTCTTTGACCACATTTTATTCCTCTCAGTTGCGAAACAAAACTTAGCAACTAGCTTTGACACAGTCAAGTTAAAGTATCACATTTAATATCGCGATATCGCTCCCTAACGCGCGTCGAAGCTGCTAGGCTTTGATAGAAGTGAAACGTACCTCTGACACAAGTCATATCGCACTCGGAAGCACCTATGTCATCAGACCTCTGTGTCCTAAAGGGGAAAACGTTACTAGTTTGTTTGGAAGGAAAATTTATAAACGTAACTGCCCACTTGTAAGGAATGGTGTTTCCAGGTGCACGAATATTTACATCTATTTCACTTACTCCAGGCATTACACATAAAGTTCATTTGGATAAGGAAACTCTGAGGAAACCAGGTTTATGTGATAACCCAAACAAAACACAGATTCTCTGTATCACCTTCTGGACTTCATTTCTAGTTTTTCTTTATGATGGAATGCAGGTAAAAAAATTCCTTTCCTTCCTTTTTGTTAGTTTCAGTTAGTGGGATAAACGTTACTTCTGACTGGTAAAAATATGGACTCTTACGCTGTAACGTTCAGCTGCACGTGTATCCAAATAAGATACCCCGGTAGAGCTATAGTGCGTTTCATTCTCTCGGCAAAACCACAATACAACAGTATCGTTGTTTTTGCTACGCGATGCACAAGTTTCAACAAAACGATTGTCACAAGTGCAGTGTAAATCAGTTCATTGCTACTGCTGCTGCTGCTAATAGTGTACATATTGTCAGAAACTCTCCTTCAGTTTTATAACTCAGACCCTGGCTCCCCATAGGATAAACGAACGTTTTTCTTTAATTAATTCATTCATGTGTTTTACTGTCATGCTCCCTTCAATACATGTAGATAGCGTAAATCCAGGGGTTTCATTAACGTTTCCAGCGGGGAGAGCAACTGGTGTTCACAGACAGGAAAAATGTTTTGAACTGAAATTCTTTAATTCTTAGGAAACCTTTCCCTACATTGTCAAACCATGCTGTCAAAATTATCCTTACAGCCGGGCAATTTGCCCGGTGCCCGATGGCCGTGCCCGGTACTTAAAGGAACCCCTTACTAAAATCCCTTCTCTACTATAAGAAGACGCCCACAAACAACAGTTTCACCCTCCGGCGTAGGATGAGCGGCTACTTCACCTCTATGGACTTCAAGTTAACAAGTAGCTTAGTGTCTCATTTGTCCATCGACATAGCACAGCAGTTTCTGTAGGAAGTAGTAACTATACGTTCAATCAACAGCGGTGTGATATTTTGTTTCTTTTGTCAGGGGTCTTATGGAGGGTACGTTTACACATACGCGGTAAAGAGCTCCCTTCATATGACATCAGCACAGGGTGCATTTCTTACCTCCGTGTTTTGGGTGAGTAATTAATATATGACAAAGTTAGCATTAAAGGAAGGTTATTTCAGGGGCACCTGGTTGTTACAGGTAAAATTGCGTTTTGTTGAAGCAACAAGCTCGTTTTAGGTGTGAAGAGCAATACAACTTAACAAGTTTGATAGCATTATATTTTAAACAGGCAAACCACTATATATTTAGTTTTACCTCAGTAGTAACTTTAAGTTGATAGAAATTATGTCCAGACCTCTTTAATTTAGAGGGTATGAGAAGTTTTTTTCTAATAACTCTTATTTCTTTCCAGGGATCACTTGCGTTAGGTCGTCTCATATCAATACCTATAGCCTTGTTTTTGTCTCCAGCGATCATGCTGCTAATAGATTTGGTAAGTTTATATAACAATTATTCCATGAGTGCGCGTTGGATATGAAGTGATAAAATAACCAACGAGCGCGTAGCGCGAGTTGGTTATAATCACTTCATATCCAACAAGGGCGAATGGAATAATTGTTTTAGTAAATTCTCAAACCGGGTTTTGCCGCCGATTTTTATTTCCACAAATTTTTAAAGCGAAAAATTTTAAACTTGGTGCACTATTTTCTATATGACGTAAAACTCCGACTATTGGCTCATAGTCATAGTTTTTTAGCCAATCAAAAAGCTAGAAATGCAATAGTCGGAGCTGAGAATTTACTAAATTCTTGTATTCTATTGTATGATCAGTAGAAATAAAACAACACATGGTAACTGATAGCCTGCTTTGCAGAAGGAAATTTACCAACGGTCGATTGCGTCTGCGCCGCAGGCTACGTAACTGACAATCGTGGGCAATGTAATCACACGTGACTAATCAAAACAAATACTACTATCCCAGTGGGAAAGCGTGTAGGCCATGTAACGATTGGCACCAGTTTGAGATGATTGGATAAAGCCAAAGTTCGCAGATAATAACTTTGATCTTTAAATGAGGACAGCACTCCTCGCTCCCTTTCATTAAAATTGTCGTAGAGAACATACAATAGTGTGAGCCATGTTTAGAATGGATGTGTGTTCGAAGGTTTCTTTTAGCTGTAAGAGGGAGGTGTGGTGGGTGTTAGTGGGGAGCTTAAGCAAACCACGACGTCGACGGCAATGAGAACGTCACCAAACAAAAGGTTTAATGATCAGACCAATAGATATGCACGTGCGTCATATAAAATCTTTGTACATTTCTTTGCCGTCCTTTGCAAAACAACAACGTGGAATGACCAAGTGCTGCGTCGTCTAAGGAACGTGGACGAAGACGACTAATCAGTTCATATTTCGTTTTGGAACTGAACGTCATCGTTGCATTTTAGCTCAAGTACGTTTTTAGAGCCATTGGCGTACCGAACAGATCCAAACGAATGCGCATTTTGCTTGTAAAAATGATTTATTTTTTACTTGACGTTGTCCTAGGTGTTGTTGTCGTCATTGCTTAAGCTCCCTATTGACTTATTGAACTGGACTTCTGATAAAGCGGTCCTGGTTTGAGACCTGGCCGAGGTTATTGTATTGTGTCGTTGGGCAAGACATTTTGCTCTCATAGTGCCCATATTGACATTCCCAGATGATGCTGGGAGCTGCCATCCTATTCAAGGGAGGGGGTGGAGGGGGTAGAAATAATCCTAGTGACTTCATATTACGGAAACCCATGCGATTAGACTTGAAAGCAGAGATTTAACCAGTTTTCCGTATGTTGCTTTTAATTGTGAAGTCACTTCTTCAGTTCATACTTTTCTTATTTTGTTGTCTGATATTGATCTTTTTAGTCTCCCATCGCTTCCTCTGCATGATCATTTACTTCTCCCTCCTCACTCGACAAATTAATCGTAAACTCTAGGGATTTTTTGCAATGTTACTGTTTATTTTTTTTTTCAGATTGGCTGTTTGGTATCTAGTTTATTTATGTTAGCGTTCAGAGCAAGTGAGTCTGCGCTGTGGATGGGAACCAGCACATTTGGTCTTTTTATGAGCAATGTATTTCCAACGAGTGTGGCACTAGCAGAGCAGTACTTTAATGTCACAGGTTTGTCTAACAGTTGCCTAGTGTGTGAGGGTAAAGGGTACTCAATATCGCTTTTCACGGAAAAGCTCCGAGCCCTTGCTCATCTTTAGGCCATTTGTGACGTAAATGGTAACCCTTTTATGTACTTCTATAGGCCCCAGGTGTCTTTACTATACCCTTAGAATGGACTTCACTTATTAATAGGTTCTTTCTAATAACATAATAACAATAATTTGTATAGCGCAAATTCCATACAATGTTCAAATGCGCTTCACAATAAAATTACACAGTCCAAAAATCGAATACAATAATTAATACAACTATTAGAATAAAATAAAATGAAAGAGAATAAAATACTAATACTGCTTACAAATAATAATCTACTATGATATCACACTCACAAAGTAGCTAGTGACGACAGCTCTCCTAACAGGCCCGCCTGATTCCAGCGGGTGTGTGTGTGGGGGGGAGTGGGGGGGAGGGGGGGTGGAGGGACTTTTCTACCTGACATCAACTTGTACCCTTCTCTAGCGCGCTTCCCCGCTTAGCCCATAATAGGGGGTGCGCACTATTGCAGCAACAATCCTACCCCCTCCCGTGCGATAGGAACTGCAACAGAGCCTGCTTGCTCGCTGAAATTACAATATCTTATCTCTATATTTTAAAGATAGCATTTTAGTCTGAAACTAGTAGTTAATTTTATTAGCGTGGTATCAAAGCCGGAATTTGGTCATTTCAAGTTGTTGTTTTGAGGAAAGCCAAGAAATGTACAAAGGTTTATAACGCACCGCGCTCTGATGACGGCTGATTTTGTAACGAAGGATTTCCTCGCACCAAAACTGGTTTGAATTAAAGAGTTTAGTACACATTAGTTTATAAAAAATGTTTGGAAGTATCATATCCCAAAATGCCCCACAAATGACTTGACTTACGGTAGCTTTTTAGTATACACGCACGCCTTTAGGACGAATGTGAAAGTTTGTGCAAATTATAAGCTTACAGACAAAATAATGCAGCTTCAACACAGAAAAAAATGCAAAATTGAAATGGCATGGTTTCAAAGGTTACCTTTTGTTGGCAATGGTCTCCGTCCAGTTCTGAATATATGATTTTCAGTTCAGTTCTTGCCGGTGAAAAGTCATATTAATTAGGAGCCATCCTGCAGCAGAATTGTTTTCAAACCTCTCGCTTGTTTCTCGAAAGTTCTTGTGCGTGCTGATTGACAAATTATTCCACCTCTGTTTCTAGTTATCTCTCCGTAGTAACATGTTTTTTCGGATCGTGTTAGACATAAAAGTGATAAAAAGCCTGTAAGTAGTAGATAAAATTCAAGAAAAGCATTTTGCTCTTTCGTGACTCGAGCAGAGCTGAGCAGAGTTGAGCTGAATGAAAATATTGCCCGAAGCGCGTGGCTAGTATGAAAGGTTTTCGGCGGGAAAATTTATGTTGCAACCGTGACGAACGCCAGTAAACTAAGGATAGGGTATGGGTGAGAGGAGTGGGTAGGAAAAATCGGCGTTTTTGTCAGTTCCAGCTATCGCTAATATTTCATTTCTCCCTGGTTATAAAATTTTGATCAATTGTCAGCATTTTAAAAGTCAAATCCCATCCAGAAAAAAATTGCAAAGGAATTTGCAATGCTTTGGTAGCATTCGATTGCTTGTAAACGCGAAGACATACGTTTAAGCCAAGTAGACCTATATCCACACAATATTAAGAATTTTCATCTCAATTTTAATTTCCAGGCACTGTGACCTGCATGTTTGTTGTTAGTGCTGCTATAGGAGAAATGATCATTCCACTCATCGTGGGTAAAGTGTTTGATTATGTAGGCGCCATCAGCTTCTTAGCAGAGGGATGCATTTTGTGTTTTGCGGCATTTGGAGCGTATTTAGCAGTGTTATTAATAGGAAAGGGTGCTGCATCTCATAGGAGAGAAGGTGAGTTGGCTTATAAGCCACACCCTGGTTATTGGCCCATCCACTTGTAAACAAATATATTTAATAAGCTCGTATAAGCTCCTCCGTAGATAACATCCAAAACCCCTTACGAAGTTGTATAAGTCTAGGGCGTATAAGCAACACACTGCCATTAGTTTCTAGAGAGACTGTTGAGTAGCATCGGTATGGAGAGGAAGTAAAACACTGAGATTATTATTATATATTTCAAGTTGATAAAAGCATATTAACCACTGTTGAGATATAGAGTTTGGCAAAGGTGACGATTCGAGTACTAATAGAAAACCAAAAAATCAGAAAACAACAACAACAACAACTACACAAAATAGGAAAAAGCAACTTTGAAAGGCCCTCGGAACACGTCATAAAAGTCCTAGTCACGTAATAAAAGTCCTAGTCATTTAACAACCACTATCTACATACTGTACCATCGTTTCTGTAAACGTATTTATTCCTTTCAGTAATTGGAGAGGGAGATGAAGAAGGAGAGGACGAAAAGATGCACGGCAACTCAGAAAAAGATTCAGATCAATTGGTTTCTAAGGAAGGTTCAGAAGATAAGACGCCGAACAGATAACGAACGTGATCTACAGCAATATCAAATAGAGTTGACTTGAAGCAAGGACCTCAAGTTAAGAAGAAGAATGTTGCTAGGACCCCTAGCCTGCGAACAGGCTCCCAGCGAGTTCGGAAAAAAAAATTCGTTGAGCGAGTGGGACGCGGGGGAGCCTGTAGACATTGTTTTTAATGTGCCGTTCCGCCCCTTGGTGATTAGCCTGTTACATATCTGTCAAGGAGATAATTAAACCTGTCAAATTTGAAGGGTTTCCCCACGCTGACGAATCGGCTTTTTATAACAATCTACCGTAATGATGGTAAATAAAGTAGACAGGCCAAACACGACTCCTACGAGAAAAGGAGAAAACTAGAGCCGTTAGATCGTGCTAGGCGGCAAGTTTTAAGAGGTCTACAATCAGAACTAAGCCGAACAACACGCAACACAGTCGACAGACTTGCGCGTAATGAATTAAATTTAAATCCTGTGGTACTAGAACAATCAAAGGAGAAATCAACCTACACATCGAGCTCCAGGAACATAAGCTCGATCACATAGCTGCAAGAAACATTTCTTTAGACAAGCCTATAGCTTTCTCGAAGTAAAGCTACGTCTCCGAAGGAAAGCTAGGAGGGCAAATATATGACACCCGTGATAAGAATCTACCTACTGTACTTACAAACAGTTCAAATCATAGCCGGGCCTGGTGTCACAATATTTATAGAATGCGAGTAAGCAACACGTTCACAGTAAATGTCATACATTGTATTTTATCCCTTAAAAGTAAATCCTCGGAGACTTCAAACAAATCTTGCAATAGAAATGAGCCAAAACAATACACTAACACATGACAAATTATTCAAAGAAGCAACACGCAGATAACAGCGGAAATCATGCAGACCTATGACTTCTTAAAATTTGCCGTCTAGCACGATCTAACGGCTCTAGTTTTCTCCTTATAACACAATACGAAATGCCTTTCATAAAGAGTGAAGCGACAAAAAGGTCGAAAGACCGAAAAATAAACGGCAAATCTACAAATAGCACAAACCGTAGGAGTCGTGTTTGGCCTGTCTATTTTATTTACCATCATAGACGCGGCAGCAATTGAAAAATTAGGCTCTTCCCGAAACCAGTCGGTAGAATACTTCGCACTGCTACGCCACAGTTTCCAGTCATAGCTTCTGCTCACGTTTCAAACCAGAGATACAACGAAAATGTTGCAAAGAATTGCTCAAAGCTGCTTCAAATTCGTCGTCAGTGAACTGCACGCGGAAGCCGTTCAGTTGACTGTCTCGGCAAGAATTATGCTAATTTACAAGCAGTTGTCAAGATCCGTCAATTATTTATCTCAGAGCTGTCAACAGCCATCGATTCAACCAATCAGATCTTGATACCAGGAGCTGGTATCATGGAACGGCGGCATCAATGGAATGTCTACAGGCTCCCCTGCGGACTCCCTCCTCACCAGACCGCTCTCGGCTCGTCCCGCTCGCCCTAGACTACACTCGGCTATCTCGCCCTAAACCCAACCGAACCGGGAGCCTGTTCGCAGGCTATAGGACCCCGAGCATAAGGTCACAGTCGTAGGAAATACTACGTTAGGATGATTACGTCAACATAAGTGACGTCATAAGGCGCCTATCTGTTCGCAGGGATCTTCGTAAGGAGTTAACACCATTAGTTGAGGCTTATGTAATAAGAGCGTCAGAAATGAATCTTTTAACGTGGATAAGGAATTACAAGCAGGGGGGGGGGGGGGTAGTCTCCTTCGCAGCCGTTTTTTGGGATGTCACGCAACACTCCCTCCTTTGGGGGGAGCGTAGCGTGATTATTAAAAAGGAAGCTTGTTAGAACCTCTGAAGCGATAGTTTCTCTGAACTCGGTGTGTTGATATTTGACGATCCCGCGCTTGTTAAAACAGAACGCCATCACATTATTGGTGGATAGGTAAGGGAAATTGTCGGGCCAGCCATGTTAAGTTGCGCAACGTGCTGACCATTTCAGTTGGGTTGTAATGAAGTATGTAGGTTAATTATCGTCACCGTCGTCACTGGTTGTTATTTTTACCTTCACTGGTGTCCCGACACAAGACAATTGTTGAACGCTACAGTGTAATTAAACACGGCCCAGATCACGAGTACGATCATCTGCTGGTCAATCATGACAATAATACGGCATTTCTGAATTATCCGTTGTTTCAAATGAGTCCCAGTGCAAAACTTTTTATATGAAAATGAACTTTATACAAGTAAAATGAGAGTGAAATTCATATGAAAGGATTTGCGCCAGTAGATCTTTTAGATGAAGCAAAAGTATAATTATCTCCTTTATGGCTCCATATCTCTTACGCTAGCTTACTATTACAATTATTACATTTCTTTTCTTTATTTCCGCTTTATCGCTCAAACCACGCTCTGTAAACAGCCCACATTGAATAGAGTGTTAAATATTTTGTACAAAGTGTCAATAGTTTTGTACTCACTATATGAAATAAACCAAACTATCGCGTGTTTAGATAACGGCGTAATTCGTAATGACTCTGGTCTATACATACGACCAAGTCTTGAAGCCAGTTAGTTCGTCGGTGTGAATCATACTATTACCGACCACGAGGTCGCCACTAACCAGGTGACTTAGTGGCTACCTTAGGGTCGGAATATATAATAAGAACTCTAGGTCGCCACTAACCCCATGACTTAGTGGCTACCTTAGGGTCGGAATATATAATAGAGAACTCTAGGTCGCCACTAACCCCATGACTTAGTGGCTACCTTAGGGTCGGAATATATAATAGAGAACTCTAGTTCGCCACTAACCCCATGATTTAGTGGCTACCTTAGGGTCGGAATATATAATAGAGAACTCTAGTTCGCCACTAACCCCATGACTTAGTGGCTACCTTAGGGTCGGAATATATAATAGAGAACTCGAGGTTGCCACTAACCCCATGACTTAGTGGCTACCTTAGGGTCGGAATATATAATAAGGACCTCGAGGTCGCCACTAACCAAGTGACTTAGTGGCTACCTTCGGGCCGGAATATATAGTAAGGACCTCGAGGTCGCCACTAACCCCATGACTTAGTGGCTACCTTAGGGTCGGAATAAATGATAGAGACCTCGAGGTCGCCACTAACCAAGTGACTTAGCGGCTACCTTAAGGTCGAATATATAATAGGGACCTCGAGGTCGCCACTAACCAAGTGACTTAGTGGCTACCTTTGGCTCGGAATATAAAAAGAGGATCTTCAGGTAGCCACTAACCCGATTACTTAGTGGCTATTTTTGGGTCGGAATATATATGTCGGACCTCGAGGTCGCCACTAACCAGGTGATTTCTCAAGGTTCTTGAGGCGTAGTTTAAATAGAACATTGATTTCACTATGGGGACATTCTTTGTATTTGTTTTTTATTATTATTACTTGAAGGAAACTACGAGCTAAACGGACGGAGACGTTGTCACAGAATTCATTGATCTATTGATATATTTCAAAAGCACTGTCATAACTCTTTACTTCTTCGTTCATTGAAAGACTGAGTGACACACTAATCACTGACAATATTGACTTTCTGTCTTAAGGGGATCTTGATCACATGGACCAGTAGCTTCAGTTTAACGGAATATAGATAGCTCCTGACGCTGTGTATGTACACGCACTTCTTGGGATAATAGCTACCAGGTTTAAAAATTGCTTGCTCGTAGCTTACGGAAATTATTAAATGAGCAAAATGAAAGCCCAGCGATAATAAGAGGTGACAGGCCTGCGCGACTCCCATTCACGTGTAATAGTGTTAGAGCTTAGCTCGCACGAGTATATCCTTTAAGGATCTGCCCCTTCTGTACGAGACAATTGGGGGATCTTTGAATATTCTTCTAAGCAATGGCTGTTGTTGGATTAAATGCCAGTTCTGCATAAGTATATGCTTAAGGTTAGGCACTGATGAGCGATATTGTGTGACAAAAGGCAAGATTCGCGTGTCAGGTTTCTGTTTCTGTTGTAAGGCGTGTTTTCTTTCCTCAGATGTAATTTCTGCGAGAGTGTTTGAAACAAGAGTTTCAGGGTACCCTCTTTCTATGAGATTTGTTTTAAATCTTTTTATAGCATTTTTAAATGCTGTTTTGGAGGAGTTAGTGCGGAGAAGTCTAAGTGCTTCGCCTTTAATAAAGCCCTTCTTGACCCCTGGTGGGTGGCAACTTGAGAAATGTGTGTACTGAAATGTTTCAGTAGCTTTGAAATGAGTTTTAATGTCCAGTCTAGACTCTTTTGCAAATCTTTCGCCTTTGTAAACTTTTGTGTCGAGGAACGTGGTTTCCGTGCCGGAAACTTCAGCCGTAAACTTGATAGTTTGGTGGTGGCTATTTGCTTGTTCAATGAATTGCGTGACTTCGTCTTTGTTTGTATTCCAGATAGAGAATATATCGTCAATGTACCTTTTCCAGGCTAGTGGTTTTTTAGCGCTTCGTTCTAGAATTTGTGATTCTACCTTTCTACCTTGGTGAAATCTGAACTGGAGAAATCCGAGCTGGTGAACTCAGACCTGGATTCCTCAAGTCCCATAGTGATCCGTTCTGGTGCAACATGCATCCCAGGGAGAAAATAATTGTGTCACTTTAAAAGTAGCATTGTACAGTTCTGAAGGCATCTGTTTTCATACATACAGCTAATAAAACCCTTCTTAGAATATGATTTCCGCTTTCTTTCTCTCGCAGTTTGTATTATTTGAACCTGAAATTGCGTAAGACGCGGCCTCGTGCGATGACAAGTTGGCGGCAAGTTCCCTAGCCTATTGAAATGGTTAATATATGCCTTTGTTTGTCTGTTTGATACGTTAAGTCGAGTGTCTTTGTTGCCGTATTCTAAGGATTTCTTGTCTTAGCACTATTCTATACCGCATTTTTGCTTTAAGCTATACGTTTCAATACTTTCCAACATGTTTAAATTCACTTAAAATGATAGTTTCTGGACACAAAAAAGATCCAAAAATGTCCTTCCTAATTAAACGTTACG
>JAHPZR010024233.1:7500-10000 GCA_019787425.1 Platygyra sinensis | reverse complement strand
GCGAATTCGTCAAAGTCTGCATTAACTTCAGACCAGTTGATTTGTCGTGGAGTGGGGCAAAAAGTAAGACCTCTTGCTAGAAGTTGCGTTTCGTCGTGCGTGAGTGTGACGTTAGATAAGTTAACAACGGAAGATGGGTCGAGAGGTGTGTTAGTGTTAGGAGTGGGTAGTCGTTTAGTATTTTTACGTCGCCTACGTGATCGTGTGTTATCGTGGTTTTGAAGAGAGGATGGCGTGTGGTTTGTAGAATGTATTTGCGACTGATTGTGAGTGGAGTGATTCGGGTTAGTAGGGTTATACCGGCGTGTAAAATGGTTTTTACGGAGTCGAACATCAATATTTACTTATCTCCTCATGCCAACCCCACCCACAACTAAACGTTCCATTCCATATAGCCTCGCACTTCGCCTTCGACGCATATGCTCGACAATGACACTTACAAACAACGCTGTAAGGAACTTATGGACTACCTGTCAATCGAGGTTACGAAACTTAACTTCTTAAAACCCAGATACGACGTGCTTCTGACATTTCTCGGAAAGACGCTCTTAAACCTAAACCTAAAACAAACAGACAGATACTGTTCCGTTCGTCATTACCTATAATCCCGCTTTACCTAACATATCCCGTATAATTCACAAAACACTCTAACGTGCTTTATTCATCCTGGCCGCTTTAAGATGTTTTCCTAATCTCCCCTTAGTAGCCTACCGGCGTTGTAAAAACTTAGTGACATTCTAGTTAGAGCTAAATTGCCGGAACCTACTAACACCGACCAATTAGGTCTCCATCGCTCGTTTCGGTGCAATAAACTAGTTGCACCGTCTGTCCTTTATTGAGGATGGCCGTAATGAATATACTTTTATAGTACTGGACAAACGTTTTAAAATCAAATCACATATCTACTTGTGAAACCATCTAATGTTATTTACATGATTCAAGTGCCACTAAATGTAACCTTCAGTACATCGGAGAGACCAAACGTCGTCTTAAAGACCGTTTATAATGAACATAGGCGAACCAATTATAAAACCCCTTTGTAGTTATACCCCCACTGCGGTTTCACGACACTTCCTGACTAGTGGTCACGCGGAGGATCACATGATCCTTATACCGCTCGAACAACTGCACACTAGTCGGGACTCCATCAGAAAGGCTCGTGAGACATTCCGATTAAGCAGAGATAAATTTCAATTCATTGTTAATTAGATCGAGGAGGAAATAATGCGACTAGGTACTACAATGCACCGAGCCGTTAGTGTCAGGGTTCTTACGGGTTCTGGAAAACCTGGAAAGTCCTGGAATTTTATTATGGCATTTTTCAGGACTGGAAAGATCCCGGAAAAAAGGCCACTGGTCCTGGGAAGTTCTGAATGAAGTGTATGGAAGGCAGTAAGGAGAATTAATATTGTGATCTTGGGAGAGTAGGGGTTAATGTAAATTTTAGAGCACTTGAAGAATCAATCTGAGTGCTGGAAATGTCCTGAAAATTTGTTTCTGAAACAGGTTATGAACCCTGTAGTGACAGTCAGTGCCCAAAATTCTATGAAGACACTGGAATGTGTTTGGGCCTCTAGCTCTTAGGCCACCATTTTTGCAGCCTGTGTGGCTGGTGACATTGTAGGCGCGCGGAATAAAGTTTTGGCGGTGAAGCCGCAAGAAATACCGCCTACCTGAGATCTTGGCTTTTTTAAATGCCCCTCACTTTTATCACGTCATTTACCTTACTCATCCTAATTAAACCAACCAATTAGAACCGAGTATTTTCCCACGAAATATTGGCAGTCTTATTCTGTTGAGTTGTTTGCTCTCACAGTACGGCTAAAGTGTCAGGACCATGAATCCCTTAAGCTTCTGTGAAGACAATAGCATCCAATTCTCGGAAAAGCGTTTCCAATTCCCCGAAATCAACAATGCGACGCGAGGAAAAGGTTGCGGACAGCACACGCATAAATCAACCAGTCTGATGCAGTTGACAGTCTACAATTAAACAAATCAGGCCATTCAAGGAAAGTTATTTTTGTCGGATTTTTGTGGAGCCTTCTAATTTAAGAGGGTTTCCTATAATGGGGAACACATCCTTCGATGGTGCTACAAATAGCAGACAAAATGACTTAACGTCACCTGAGTGAATAAGGGGAATCCCCTTGTCAAGTGAGCTAAACTATTCAAAGGCGCCTTTTGAGATGTAAATTTTTTGCGATAGAGGAACGGGCCGCGCGCACTCAGACCTCACGTGAGGCAATGAGCTTTCAAGATAAATAATCTAAAAACCGTGAAGACTTTGATTTGCACAATAAGCAGTCTGTTGGGTAAACGAAAGAACCATTAAATCAATTGTTGTGGCCACCGTGTTTTAGTGTTGTTATTTTGCGTTTTTGGTCCAGACCTTAAATATATTTTACAACTTTTATCTAATAGAGTTATTCCGGAGGTGAAGCGCTAATTGTAAGACTTGTAACGATCTCCATTTTGTAAAAGGCATTTTTAGAGGGGGAAG
>JAHPZR010024233.1:0-5000 GCA_019787425.1 Platygyra sinensis | reverse complement strand
TCACGAGCCTTTCTGATGGAGTCCCGACTAGTGTGCAGTTGTTCGAGCGGTATAAGGATCATGTGATCCTCCGCGTGACCACTAGTCAGGAAGTGTCGTGAAACCGCAGTGGGGGTATAACTACAAAAGGGGTTTATAATTGGTCGCCTATGTTCATTAAAACGGTCTTTAAGACGACGTTTGGTCTCTCCGATGTACTGAAGATTACATTTAGTGCACTGAATCATGTAAATAACATTAGAGGTTTCACAAGTAATATGTGATTTGATTTTAAACGTTTGTCCAGTACTATAAAAAGTATATTCATTACGGCCATCCTCAATAAAAGGACAGACGGTGCAACTAGTTTTATTGCACCGAAACGAGCCGGATGGAGACCTAGATTGGTCGGTGTTAGTAGGTTCCGGCAATTTAGCTCTAACTAGAATGTCACTAATGTTTTTACAACGCCGGTAGGCTACTAAGGGGAGATTAGGAAAAACATCTTTACAGCGGCCAGATGAATAAAGCACGTTAGAGTGTTTGTGAATTATACGGGATATGTTAGGTAAAGCGGGATTATAGGTAATGACGAACGGAACAGTATCTGTCTGTTGTTTAGGTTTAGGTTTAAGAGCGTCTTTCCGAGAAATGTCAGAAGCACGTCGTATCTGGGTTTTAAGAAAGTTAAGTTCGTAACCTCGATTGACAAGGTAGTCCATAAGTTCCTTACAGCGTTGTTTGTAAGTGTCATTGTCGGAGCATATGCGTCGAAGGCGAAGTGCAAGGCTATATGGAATGGAACGTTTAGTGTGGGTGGGGTGGCATGAGGAGATAAGTAAATATTGATGTCGACTCCGTAAAAACCATTTTACACGCCGGTATAACCCTACTAACCCGAATCACTCCACTCACAATCAGTCGCAAATACATTCTACAAACCACACGCCATCCTCTCTTCAAAACCACGATAACACACGATCACGTAGGCGACGTAAAAATACTAAACGACTACCCACTCCTAACACTAACACACCTCTCGACCCATCTTCCGTTGTTAACTTATCTAACGTCACACTCACGCACGACGAAACGCAACTTCTAGCAAGAGGTCTTACTTTTTGCCCCACTCCACGACAAATCAACTGGTCTGAAGTTAATGCAGACTTTGACGAGTTCGCCCGTCGTTTACGCATTACAGAATTTTTTCATGATGACGTATCCAGCGACGAACCTAACCCCTTCCACCCTAAAAGTCTTTGGACACCCCCGACTAACAGAGACGATGCACTTAACGCTTTTCTTAATGCTGTAAAACGTGACTTGTTGACCTCCAAACCCAACCGCGTGTGTGACAATCTCCCTAAAACAGAACGTGACGCATTACGTCAACTTAAACAAAGACACGACATTATCATCAAGTCGGCCGATAAAGGATCGGCGACTGTGATAATGGACAGATCCTGGTACATTAACGAATGTAACCGAACACTGAATAACCCAACCTTCTACGAACAACAAGAAAAGGAAAAGACTGTCATGATACAAAAAAGAGTTGCTGAATACGTTAAACGAATGTTCAACGATAAACTTATTGACCAGAAAACAAAACAGTACCTTGTACAAAACGACCCCAGACCTGGACGTTTTTACATACTCCCCAAAATCCATAAAGTTAACAATCCTGGACGACCCATAGTTTCTTCTAACAACCACCCCACAGAACGTATCTCTCAGTTTGTTGACTACTACCTAAAACCATTAGTTTGTACTGTTCCGTCTTACGTTAAAGACACTACTGATTTCCTTAACAAACTTGCCAACTTGAACACTATCAACACACCACTTCCTGACAATGCATCACAGATCTGGGAAACAATACCCATGAAAATTAAGTGTCTTCAATTCAACAGTTTTAAAAAACAATATAAACTCTTCCTACTTGAAAGTCAAGCGTGTTGAATACCCTTAATGTATTATCTAGCCCTATTTATTTAATTATTTAATTTTAATAACTATTGTTACTCATATATACCTCTCTTCTTCAATGTAATCTAGCCAGAGCTTTATATAATTAGTTTTTTTTTATAAGTTCTGTATAACCTCCACCCACTTATATTGTCCTGTGGTAGCAGCCAACTCGAAAGCTCTGCTCCTTTGGCTGCTACACACTCTTCCCTTTGTTATGTTTAGCTCAATGTATAATCAGCTCTGTTTTTTACTTCTTTTTTATTCTTTATTGTTGTTATATTGTAACTGAATAAGTGTAAATAAATGAACTTGAACTTGAACTTGCCATACTTGTCACGCTTGACGTCACTTCTCTTTATACCAACATCCCTCACAGCGAAGGTATTGAGGCTTGCCGCTTTTTCCTTCGCAAACGCAACGATAACCACATCCCCACGGAAACTCTTTGTGACCTCATACGGATCATCCTCAATATGAACAATTTCACATTTAACAACAAACACTACCTACAAAAACACGGTACTGCTATGGGCACCAAAATGGCTCCTTCATTTGCCAACCTTTTTCTTGCCAAATTCGAACATGACGCGCTCACTAACGCACCTTACCTACCTCATACATGGCTCAGATTTCTGGACGACATTTTCGTTATTTGGACCGAAGGTTCAGATAAACTGAAAGTATTTGTCGATTATCTCAATAACCTACATCCCACCATTAAATTCACTTGTTCACATTCCCTCACTAATATTCCATTCCTTGATGTGATGGTCTCACTTAAGGATGGTCTCATAGAAACCGACCTTTACACTAAACCCACTGACAAACATCAATATTTACTTATCTCCTCATGCCACCCCACCCACACTAAACGTTCCATTCCATATAGCCTTGCACTTCGCCTTCGACGCATATGCTCCGACAATGACACTTACAAACAACGCTGTAAGGAACTTATGGACTACCTTGTCAATCGAGGTTACGAACTTAACTTTCTTAAAACCCAGATACGACGTGCTTCTGACATTTCTCGGAAAGACGCTCTTAAACCTAAACCTAAACAACAGACAGATACTGTTCCGTTCGTCATTACCTATAATCCCGCTTTACCTAACATATCCCGTATAATTCACAAACACTCTAACGTGCTTTATTCATCTGGCCGCTGTAAAGATGTTTTTACTAATCTCCCCTTAGTAGCCTACCGGCGTTGTAAAAACATTAGTGACATTCTAGTTAGAGCTAAATTGCCGGAACCTACTAACACCGACCAATCTAGGTCTCCATCCGGCTCGTTTCGGTGCAATAAAACTAGTTGCACCGTCTGTCCTTTTATTGAGGATGGCCGTAATGAATATACTTTTTATAGTACTGGACAAACGTTTAAAATCAAATCACATATTACTTGTGAAACCTCTAATGTTATTTACATGATTCAGTGCACTAAATGTAATCTTCAGTACATCGGAGAGACCAAACGTCGTCTTAAAGACCGTTTTAATGAACATAGGCGACCAATTATAAACCCCTTTTGTAGTTATACCCCCACTGCGGTTTCACGACACTTCCTGACTAGTGGTCACGCGGAGGATCACATGATCCTTATACCGCTCGAACAACTGCACACTAGTCGGGACTCCATCAGAAAGGCTCGTGAGGCATTCCTCATACACAGAGGAAAAACACTGGAGCCTGCAGGCCTTAACAGAAGAGATGAAATGTAATTTAATTTAGCAGTTTTTAATTTTCTTTTGTTTATTTTACCTTGTTATCATGTATTATTACCTTTTATGCATTTCCTTTTTTATTAATGTTACACATCACGTAGCCTTTTTATGTCATTTCCGGTGAATATAAAGATCTGTAAGCAGCATTTATCCATTCAATAAACCTGAAGAAGGCTGGTGTTGGCCAGCCGAAATATTGTAACAACGCCTATGTCCACGTTGTCTTGACCAACCTTTGCAGTATATTTTCTATAATTAACAAATGTATATATGGATTGCCGGACACTTGTCCGGAAATCCATACATTTCTTTGCAAATTTTGAAGTTTTTGAATGGCCGTATCTTGTTCAATATTTGGCCCAATTAACACGAAACTTAAAGATTTTGTAAAGCTCGGTGTGCTCTTTCTGAATATATGGGTCTTGCGTTGTTAATCCCATAATAGACGGACTCGTACCCAGGCCCCCAACGTATGAAATCAGGCAATGAGTGGGCAACATTGTGGAAACTACGACGTCAAACGGGAAACAGTTCAATGTTACCCGCGAAATGTTGACCGCTGTTGTACGTGATCAGAGGTGGCCTGACGTTGTCGCTGGAATCTCAGTGCGCTTTTCAAAATTTGTGTTTGTTTTGTTTTGCTATATAACAAATCACTTAATGACTGGTCCCTTGGGGAACAGTGAATTTTGTTTCCCTCGAATCTCAATGTTTCCCTCGACTTCGTCTCGGGAAACATTGAGGTTCTCGGGAAACAAAATTCGCTGTTCCCCTCGGGACCAGTCATTAAGTGTTAATTGTTTAACACTACCTCCTAATTAATATTAGTGCGTACCATGCTGGAAATCAGCATGGAGACTAACAAAATACACTTATTTTAGCTTCCTGAGAAGTATTTCTTTATTGCTTTTCTGTTTCTAAGTTTTTATTGTTTTTTTGTTACTCAGACTATTTACACGAAAACACCCCACGATCTTTTGTAAATATTTCTGACGTTTATAGGGCGAACTTGTTCGAATGCGTTTATAGTTGCCAACATAGGATTTGTTCTTAAAAAGCCAGGAGAAAAACGAGCAATTGCCTTTACAAGTCCAAAGACCATTTCGATGGGATTTAAATCATAGCTGTAAGCGGGTAGTTTGACTAAAGTTATGTTCTTTCTGGCTAATATGCGGCACAAGGCAACTTCATTGTGTACGCTTGCATTATCTGCAACCAAAAAGCTATTGCGCGGTAAAAGTGGGAGAACCTGATTTTCAATTATTTCGGTCACTAATTCAGCAGTCAAGGTTCCTGCAACCGGAATTGCTTGAATCACTCCTT
>JAHPZR010024232.1:45000-56036 GCA_019787425.1 Platygyra sinensis | reverse complement strand
TACAGGCCGTAGGGATGCTTATTACGAAAGCTTCCGATGTTTCAAATGTGGAAAATACGGTCACTGGGCCAAAGATTGTCGATCTGCCTTCTGGCCAGGATCTGGAGGCCACAGTTATCAATCCTACTCAAGAGACTATGATATATTCTCTTGTCCTACTATAATCACAACTCCTTTACCGGACCTTCATACCACAAGCCAGCAGGAGGATTTCAGTCAAGCCAACCAGCTATCAAGTATTGAGGAAGACTTAGCGAAGGTATTAGAAATTGTAGAAAAATTTGAAGTGGAAAGTGATCTACCTTTAAGCGTGAAGGGTAATCTGAGACATAACATCAAGTTTTGGAAATCTATTGGCGCACATTATTATATATTATCGTTAATTGAAAATGGCTACAAACTACCTTTTGCTAATTTGCCCGAGCCCGTAAAGTTAAGAAATAACAAGTCTGCTAGACTCCATTCCGAATTTGTGGACCAAGCTATCCATGAGCTTGTTCTTTCCGGTCGTATCTGCGTAGTTGCCCAAAAACCCCTGGTGGTTCACCCTTTGTCTGTGTCAATACAGCCATGCGGTAAAAAGAGGCTAATTTTGGACTTACGCCACGTAAATAAGTGTTTAGTTAAACAAAGGGTGAAATACGAAGATTGGAAGGTTGCTCTTGCTTACTTTACAAAGGGTTCATACATGTTTTCCTTCGATTTGAAAAGCGGGTATCACCATGTAGAAATTTCACAGGAATACCAAACTTACCTTGGATTCTCATGGAAGGCACCAGATTCTGGGGATGAAATATTTTATGTATTTACCGTTCTTCCTTTTGGTTTATCCACTGCCCCTTATGTCTTTATAAAGCTCTTGAAACCCTTGGAAAAACACTAGAGATTAATAGGTATTTGTAAAGCCATTTTTCTAGATGAAGGTTGGGGCACAGTCCAAGATAAACAAGACTGCTACGCTACTGCCCAAGCTGTTAGAAACGACTTGGGCAGTGCAGGGTTTATAGTTAACGACGAAAAGTCGGTATGGGAACCCACACAGGTTCTAAACTGGTTAGGCATTACTTGGAATTTGATCTTGGGCACTTTGAAAATTGTGGATAGAAGGATTTCAAGATTTTGGACACCATTGACCATATTATCAACAAAAATTTTTTGGTTTCGGCTAGAAGTTTGGCTTCTTTTACGGGTCAAATTATTTCAACTGGTCCTGTGGTGGGTAATATTAATAGAATTATGACAAGGCATTGCGTCGTGTCCACACTGTGTAGTGACGGTTGGGATACCGAGTTTCACCTCGACGATTACTGTCAGGAAGAATTATCTTTTTGGAAAACAAATCTTGTCAATATTAACAATAGATATTGTTTTGCATATACACGTCCTAGTTCATTTGTGTATTCTGATGCCAGCGCTACTGGTTGTGGTTCTGTTATTGGCTTCAATAACGAGCATGTGTGCCATAGAATGTGGACGGATTCTGAGAGCCTACAGAGCTCCACCTGGAGGGAGCTTTGTGCGATTGAATTTTCTTTGCAATCTTTTGCTCCTGTCCTTAAAGAATCGCATGTCAAATGGTTTACTGATAATCAAGCGGCTGCCAGAATTGTCGAAGTTGGTAGCATAAAATCATTAGAATTGCACAGAATGGCGAGAAGAATTTTTGATATCTGTGTTCAGTCAGGGATTTACCTAGACATTCAGTGGATTCCCCGCACTTTAAATCAACAGGCTGATTACATTAGTCGCTTAATAGACGTTGATGATTGGCAGACTACCAATGATTTGTTTTTGTCCGTGGATGATCGCTGGGGACCGCATTCTGTGGATTGTTTCGCTAATTATTATAATCATAAGCTACCCAGATTCTTTTCTAGGTTTTGGAATCCTAACACTGCGGGCGTCGACTTCTTTATTCAACAACTGTTGGGTGGTCCCGCCTGTTTCAATTGTACCTAGAGTTCTTCATTTTATGAAGTCCCAAAACGCTGTACTGTTATTCTACCCTTTTGGCCTTCGGCTCATTATTGGCCTCTACTGACGAATAAGTATCTCAAGTATATATCTGCATATAGCATGCATATTGGGAACCAATCCCTAACGCATGGTAGGAATCTCAATTCCCTTTTAGGATCTAAGCGCTTTAAGGGTCATGTCATTGCTCTTAGAATTGAATTTTTGGACTAGAATAGCCTATTGCTTGTAACGTCTGGGGGTGGCGGTACTCTTGCAGCAGCATATGTGCTATGATTGCCTTTCAGTGTTTGCTTGGGCTTTTGGCTGTTTATGGTGACTGCACCAGTGACGTAATGCATTTTCGTGGCACTGGTCACATTAAATCAAGGGTGACTGCACCCGTTTGGAATGTATGAAGGATAACCAGTTCTGACTTTGAAGGCACTGGCCTTATTGGAAGATAGCATTATTGGTACAGCCGCTGATGGGTGACCTGGCACCTGTCCGATGAAGTTAGTTTTCTACAATTATAATTGTATGGGTTTGATTCCACTTTACTTTGGAGTGTTTCTTATTTTGTAATTTCAGATACTTAGTTCAAGCGGAGCTTGGGAACCCTTCCTGTTTTCGTCTTCACCTAATTTTCACCAAATCGTGAGCGTCATGTTACAGTCCCGAGCGAACTCTACAACTAAAGCCTACCTTCGGGTCATCAAAAGGTTTTTAGAGTGGTGTGAAAGGAAGAATCTAAGAGTTCAACTGCCTTTTCCTGTAAGCACAGTCTCGCTTTATTTATTTGAAAGCCATCAGTCTTGTGCTTCAAGCGCTTCTTTAATTCAAACTCATGCTGCGCTCAAATGGTTTCACAGCCTCGACCGTAATCCTTTGGATAGTGAATTCTGTAAGAATATAATTGAGTCAGCAAAGCGCACCAAGTCTAAACCAGTTGCCAAGAAGAAACCATTTTCCTCCAAGATTATTAGAGATATTCTGGATGCTTATAATAAGGAAGATTCTAATTTAAAAGATGTTAGGATAGCTGCACTATGTTCGTTAGCTTTTGCTGGATTTTTTCGTTATAATGAATTGTGTAATATTGCTCCCAACCATATTGAATTTCATAGTCAGTATATTAAGATTTTTGTGCCTCGTAGTAAGACTGATATTTATAGGGAAGGTAACTATGTCTATATAAGTGAATCGGGCAGTCGATATTGCCCTGTTAGTGTTTTAAGAAAGTATATGAATCTAGCTGGCATCCACGAAAACAATAATTTGCCTTTGTTCAGGCCTCTGGCTTTTCATAGGAGTAATTCTAGTTACACTCTAAGGGATGGAAAATGTCCTACTCTTCATGTAGAGAAATCCTAAGGGCTTCCTTAAAACAACTGGGTCTTAATCCGGATGACTACGGTCTCCACAGCTTAAGATCAGGTGGGATAACATCCGCTGTTCGCAACAGTTGTAATTCAGTTTCGGAAAGGTTGTTGAAGGTGCATGGCAGATGGAAGACGGACACTGCCAAGGATATGTACGTTGAGGAGAGTCTCGATAATAGGCTACAAGTAACAAAATTTCTAGGGCTTCAATTTAGGTAGCTATAGTCTATGTAGCTGCATTATTTTATCGCTTCCTAGTTTCCTGTGTCAACTTATTACTTATGGTAAAGTAAATAAATCAATCAATCAATCTATAAATAAAGCTTAAAAGAAAAACAACAGCAACAACACAGGAATGATACGATACTGTAAACGCCTAGCTTATTGCTGATTTAGTATATATAAATATATATTTAAAGATCGATACGACATTGTAAATGCTAAGCTTATTATTTATTGTAAAAAAAACTGCATTTGGATCCGCTTGCGCATCCTACCATATTTCTTGTATGCCTCATTATTACAGGAATTGAAGGGTAAAATAATTTACGTTCGGTTGAGCGAAGCGAATTAGAACGTAAATAAAGAAGTCCATTGCAATAGTCAATTCTGCTTGTGACGAAAGCATGCAGAAAAATTTCTAATTTATCTCTAGCTAAAAATTTACTTATTTGCTTAATATTACACTGCATTCGAATCGTGTTTGGTTTGCCTTATAACTATAAACCAAATTTATCACTGCATGAAGATGATTAAAAGCCATTCGAGCCAAGCCGTTCGGTTAGCGCTGGTTAGCGCGATGTCTGTCGGGTGACAGTCTCGCGATACAAACGAGCGTGTGAACGAGAGTATCTCCTGGAGTATCTTCAACGCAACTAGAACTGGTAATGGATTTTATAATAAAACAATGAGAACTGGCAATGGATTTAATAATTAAAATAACGAGAACTGGCAATGGTTTTAATAAAATAATGAGAACTGGCAATGGATTCAATAAAGTAATTATGTATATCACGCCCTCCAAGTAGAAAAGGGAAATACGCTGTTTGAAGCAACTAGAACATGCATATGCGTTTGGTTGAAACTTAATGTTTGCAGCATGTGTGTGAGATTTGCAAAACAACGTGACCAAAGTGGTTTAATAAATTATGAGGTTAAATATTTTGCCAAAGCGAACAGTGCTTTCACCATTTTCTTACATTGAAGGCATGACAGATTTATAGTTTACCAATTTAAGACTGTTTCCTTGTTTTCGAATCGAGATTCGAAAGGTCACAAAGTTTAAAAAAATTCTGTTCATGGGGTTCAGAGGCACCTTAAATTTTCGAAAATTTAAGGTGACTTTGAACCCCTTGTGCAGAATTTTTTTAAACTTTTTTAAAAGTTGCGTCTTATCCTGCTTATCAAAATTCTATAATTAGGGAAAATTTCACTGTGCCGTTTTTGAAATATAAGCACTTAAAGCTGAAATTAAGGGTGTTTTTAGCAGGTCATAGTGTTGCTATGGTAACCTATTGTGTCACCAAAATAATACCAACGTGTTCACCAGTGATTGGGCAGTTTTTTGATACCATGATTGTAGCATCAATTGATAAGGAGTGGTAATTATGACCCATTAAAATCTACGTCTTGGAAAGTGCTGGAAACTGTTTTGAGCCACATTAAAAAATTGTTAAAAATCGATACTTTATTGTATGAAGCCGCCATGTTGGTGTTCCTTCGTGGGATACCAACATGGAGGCCAGAAAATAGTGTAAACATCTTGAACTTACTTTGGCTACCTAAGCGACTGATTCACTGTACTGCACAGGCTAAAATCACGAGATAAGTATATATTTTTGGAGAAGAGGAAACTTGTTCGGAGCTTTATTGCACGCACCGCCATGGCTCTGATATTCGAAATGCGCTGGTTTCCAGACGAAGCAAGTAACTGAGCTGAAAAGTTGTGAAGAGATATAAATTTACCCCCTCTTATGCCGAATGACGATAAGAACTTTGTTGGCTCTTTGGTTTTAGATTTTAGAAAACGATGACGTCACGTGAAAGCCAAGAGACCTGGAACGCAATAAACTAAATGACCTTCTTTCAAAAACTTGGAATATTATACAGAAGTATTTTTTTTCTAGCCTCTTCCAGGCGTTCAGTTAGTCAGGGCGTAGCGCAGAAAACAGCGCACGAAAAAATAAAAGAAAACGTGGTGCTTCCTCTCGCCGCGCTTTTTTTCTTTTTTTCGCGCGCTGTTTTCTCCGCTGCACCCTGATTAACTGAACGCCTGGAAGAGGCTAATTTTTTTCAAAAAGGTACCTTGAGTAGCACAAGTTCCACTTTTTGTATTCACAGACTTCAAACGATCCACCCAAGCAATGTTACTGTCACTTCCGTAATATCTATTATTCTTCAAATCCACTTGGAAGGAAGGACTCGATGGTTCTCTGGGTTGGGAGCAGCCTAAGGGACTGTGCAATAATTATCTGGAGGGGGTGGTGGGTTCTAAAATTAGCAAAGTAGGCCTTAAAATAAAGTTGCACCCCCATGAATTAAAGTTAAAATAACTTCTTGTCCACCCCCGTCTAGAGTGGAGATTACTTTCAACCCCCCCCCCCCTCCCCAACCTCCGATCCTCCCTACATCCCTCTTTACCTTTACACTACTTCTGGTATGTCTGCATCATCGATAAATAAAACTTGGAAGCTGCGCTCCACATAATCGTCGCCTGATGAACCACCTTCGTACTCGGTCGACTCCTCCTCAGAATCACTTGAGGTATCATCATGGGAACTGGAGGGCATGTTTTCATCAACATCTTCGATGTCTTCATCAAATGTTCTTGCTACAGAACCATCTGCATGCTTAAGTATTCGCTCAACTAATTGGTAAAAAGTCAAGCTTTTTCAGACGATTTTTCCAGTATTCTGTAGTTTGTCATTTTTCTAAATATATTAGATTAGCTCTGACAGATTTTAACAAAAATAAGGTATGTTATAGGAAATGTAAGTGGTTACAATTCCGCCAAGTTTTAAAAAAATTCACCGAAGGAAACGCGAGAAAATTTACTTTCAGTTTTGCTTTTTGTGCTCATGTTGACGTCATAAAAATCGAAAAACACTGATGTTTTCCTTTAAGCGCGCGCAGATTACTTGAGCTTTCGTTATCAAGGCGCGTTCAATGGTAAAACTATAGGGAGGCACCTTAAACAACTCTCGGTTGGTGAAATCAAATCATTGCTTTCTTGGACTGGCTATCAAATTTATAAGCGAAACAGAGATGTATGGAGTAATACCTGCAGTGGCATGTAGTACTGTCGAGGCGGAAAGAACGGGGAAATATACGATTTGAAATGGAACTCCAAAGCGCTGTTAGTCTTCCACACAGAGGTTATTTATGGTTCCACTCGCCAGTGTAAAAAATGATGACAATTACTCGGCGCCGATTGGTTCTTAATTAATTATCCACGTGATCTGCAGCTGATCTTGTAATACGAACAAAGAGAAAATAATGCGCTATTTGTTTCAGGAGACATTCCTTGGGGAGTAAAACTAAACCACACACGTAGGAAAATGAGGACGTGTTCTACTTGCCCGGGGGGGGGGGGGGGGTACTCCCTTATTTGGGCTATACGGGGACGTGCCGCTGGATAGGGTATGGTTTTTTGGCCTCGCTGTCCTAAACAGGGTATACAATTCGACTTGCCTCTGTCCTAAACAGGTTAGAACCTGTCCTAAACAGGGTATGGTATTACGAGCCGAGAGATTTTAACCCAGGCTGCGAGCAGTCTCTTTCTTTTCTTAGCCTGCGACTCGGAGTCTGCGCGAGGTTGAAAGAGCATGCGATCGAGCGCCAGAAAAACAACGCATTTTTTTCCTGATTTGCGCAATATCAACTGAGTAAACCGACATATGGTAGGTCTAGTTTCTTTGTCTTGGATAACGCGATGAAAGAAAGATGTCACTCTGTCGCGCAGACATGAGGGATCCCGCTCGTATATATATTGTTTAGGGATATTTTTCTCTGTAAAAGTTCTATTAGTGCTTTAATCAAAATAAAATTAACCTTAAAAATAAGTTCCACTTATTCATTATACATGGAAGAAATCATTCGTCCGTTTCTATAGATGCAATGACGACATTTTTTTACGCTAACTGATTTAGAGCTTAATGCTTGACGGCTTTTTGTTTAGTTCAAGTGTAGAGACGCAACAGCTTGGTTTTAGATGCATCGAGCATGATTTCTCCGATTTGAATGACTTATTGAACAGTGTAAATTCCTGTAAGACCAGAGAGTGTACATTTTGTTGCTTGTCCTAAACAGGGTCTTAAAATGGAGGTTGCTGTCCTACACAGGGTAGGGTTTTTAGTGTATTTTTGTCCTAAACAGGGTCAGGGTTTCAAACCCTCGGCGGCACCCCTATACCCAAACATGGGTCAAGTACCCCCCCCGGGTCTACTTGCGCTAAAGGAAGCTAAATAAATATCCTTGTGGAAAATTAAGAATAGCTTTCTTCATTGCTCAAAAAAGTGATTCTTGACACTTTTCAGTATGACTTACTCATTCTGTCTAGAATACTTTCCTTTCCTATATTCTCTAATTCACGAATCATAACTTGGCGAAAAGACAAAGCGTGTTGATCCAGTTGTGGAAACAGTTCATCGACTTTCCATAACACGGCATCAGTTATAACGGATGATGTTTAGAGGCAGGCTGATCTACCTTTTTTATTAGTTGCCGAATAATTTTTTGAAACTTTCCCTGAATGTTCTCTAACAAGCACTGAACAATAAAAATGATAGGTCACCATTCTCGCTTAAGAGATGTGACAGGCCAATCTTACCAAATTTATGCCTGTGCTCATGCTAATTACATGCGTTATTTTAGTTTGCGGTAGCTCGAAGCATGATTTATTAAATTAATACTTGGGGAAAAACCTGACAGGTAGAAAGTGTCGAGCATATGGAACAATATCATGTGAAATTTCCCTGAAAAGCATGTCTTCCAATGATGTGAAATCTAAAAGAAGAGTGTAAAATTCTAAACAGAGCTGTAAAATTAAATTGTTGCAGTTGAAAATTTAAATGATGAAGTTAAAATTCAATCAATGAATTTTGGTGGGGATATAACGCCATAGCGGACGATGTCATGTGATTTGCAATGTAGTTTGCGCAGTGATTAACCTACATTTGCCTTTCAGGCCCCGTTTACATGGGTCCCGACAAATTTTTCAGTTCCGCCGGTCCTGTGTTAAGGAAAGATGGAACTGTGCAAGTTTTTGTCCATGAAAATATTTGTCCGGACTCGTGTAAACGGGCCCTCAGTTTTTATGTTCTGGGGTTCAGAGCCACCTTAAATTTTCAAAAATTTAAGGTGGCTCTGAACTCCCTTTGTAGAATTTTTTTAAACTTTGCAAAAAGTTGCATCTTATCATGTTGATTACAATTCGATTATAAAAACTGGGGGTCACTGAGTTTGTTTTTGAGTTATAAGCGCTTAAAGCTAAAATTAAGGGTGTTTTTAGCAGGTCATATTGTTGCTATAGTAACCTATTGTGCCACAAAAATAACAGCAACTTGTTCCCCGATGATTGGATAGTTTGTTGATACCATGATTGTGGCATCAAGCGATAAAGAGTGGTTATAATGACCCATCAAAGTGCAAGTCTTGGAAAGTACTGGAAACTGTTTTCAGCCACCTTAAAAGAGACCTTTACATGTTTTTTTCTTTAGTTGATTTAAAATTTTGATACCAAATTAAACTTGTCTGGATAATGGTCAATTTCTTCTGTGAGATCCACTTGCAGTGAAATTCATGGTAGTCATATTTGTCATCTTGGAGTGGATATTTGTTTTGTTAAATATAACTGCATGTACACTGTACCATGACTGAGGCACCTCTCATAGGAGGGCATTGGCTATAGATATCAATAAGGGTGACTATTGAGGACATTTTAACTATTGCAATTGTATTGCAATAGGTCACATGGATATTGCGATATTATTGTGATAGTGTAGGTACTACTACACTATTGCAATTGTTATCGATGTTTTATTTTCACCATTGATCCATCGCTGTTTGATGTATTGTTGCACCCTTATTTATAAACATCACTTGTCTGTTTATGAACATCGCTCTCCATTGACTTCAATAAATAGTTTAAGTTGCCAGTTTCTCTCCAAGGGACCATTTTCAAGTACATCTGTGTCATGAGTTTTACTTTCAGGTATTTTTTTCAGTGGAAAAATGTACCAGTAGTTGTTACCTGACCATTTTGTAGTTAGAAGTAAGCTTAAAGTGCCTATCACCCTTAGCCAATGATATGTTTAAGACGTTTTCTGAAGAAATTAAACGTATTCTGGTTTCTATCTCCATTTAATCAGACGACGAAAATCGTAATTGGGAGGACTTTTCCGCCATATTGGATACAAAAAGGAGCAGTTGAGGGATTGGGCACTAACTATCTTGTGACGTCAACCCGGTATCTCAGTCAAACAACATTAGTTACTTTAGCAAGTTTCTCACTTGACTTTCTGTAACACGTAAAGAATATGCCAGGTAGATGTGTGGTTGGTGGATGTTCTGCCTTCCCAGATGTACAGAACGGTTTGATTTTGCATGCTATACCATTTTTAGACGATGAACATCCAGAAGCAAGGAAACACTGAAAGAAATGGATCGATTTCGCGAAACAAAAGAGAGCTAAGTGGGAGCCGACCCGAAACTCGTCAGTCTGCTCAAGGCACTTAACTGAAAAGAACTGTTGGAAGTAGAGATAGATTCTTTTCACAGGTATCATATTTGCCCTCCTACGTGTTTCTTCGGAGACGTAGCTTTACTTCGAGAAAGCTATACGCTTGTCTAGAGAAATTCTTAAGTTTCTTGCGGCTATCTGATTGAGCTTATGTTTCTGGAGCTCGATGTATAAATTTCTTTCTCCTTTGATAGTTCTTGTACCACAGGATTTGAATTTAACTCTTTACGCGTAAGTCTTGCGTGTTGTATATGCCATTGTTCAGCTTACTTAGGCAAGACCATGGTTTCGATCCTCCATGTGGATCTCATCAGTTGCTGGTATTTCTACATACATGGCAAATTATAGAGGTGTCAAACTCTACGAAACGACATGCAGATAACAGCGGAAATCATGCAGACCTATGACCTCTTAAAATTTGCCATAACACGATCTAATGGCTCTATTTTCTCCTTGCAAAACATTACGAAGTGCCCTTCATAACAAGAGTGAAGCGACAAAAAAGGTCGAGAGACCGAAAAGAAAACGGCAAATGTACAAATGCCACGAACCGTAGGAGTCGTGTAGGCCTGTCAATTGCATTTTACACACTCCACTTCTGTAGGTAAACTTGGCCGAACCCAGGATGTTGTGTAACGCATTTCGGCTTTGTGCCAACTTCTTCAATAATCATTTCGCTGGACAGGCATTCCATGCACTCTTCTATCTCCAAACAGCACTGAAATTCGTTTGTGTTCTGTAGGTACTCAGAACTGCATTCACCACAGTTGCACCTACAGAAGAACCAGCGGTAAGTGTAATCGATGTATAAGAACCCGACATAAGCAAACGTGCAAACGCTCTAGGTCTGACTCACCACAAATTTACGGGTTCTTTTCCCTCATAACGGTCCTGAAACTTTCGTTCGAATTCAGCTTGGGTCTCTTGCTTTCGTTGATACTCAGAAACCCACTCTTCAGTCG
>JAHPZR010024232.1:30000-40000 GCA_019787425.1 Platygyra sinensis | reverse complement strand
CACAAGGCTATAGCCAAGTGGATCCGCAGATTACACCTGTACTTTGACAATGTTGTGACGAAATTCATTCATTTTAGGATAACAAATTGTAAAATTGTCTGCTCTCGTTCGTTGACGCATCGCATAAATTTTAAATTCATTCATCTGTCCACTTATTGGCAATAAAAATTAGCCAATGAGCACTTGACAATTTCTGCAGTTATCTTAAAATTGGCCATAGGCTTTTCGTTTATTTGTGCTCAAGCACAAATAAACTGGGCTTTGTACTTTTAAAATAACCCTAAGTCTTTGTTCTCTGATGAAATTCCAGCTGGTGGTAAGTCATTGTTCTGCCAATGAAATTTACCTGGCTTTTAATGATATCCCTGTGTGACCGAACCTTTGAATGGAATGGAGAAATATAAAAGAAAAGGCTGCCATTGAGTCTCCTCTTCTACTCTTGACTTATACATTTGTATGAAAAGTATTATGCATTATGATCATTTGTCACAGACATTATCAGTTTTCAGAAGCAATCAATTTTCTGAGAGCTTCAAGGAACAAATGATGCCAAGGGCAAAATTTTTTGCCCTTTTTCAAAGTAGAGTACAGCCGATTGTGTCTATTATACTGCAAATATTTTACACAACATGCTGGATCTTTGAAAACTTGGGGAATATCAATCAGGTATGGCCCAGTTTTAGTGAGGGTATATTCAGTCACATGGTGCACTTGGATCAATCACATTGCAACAATATTTTGATAGACCCAGTGCACAGGGTTATTTTCACTACCATATTTTCTGGTGTATAAGTCGACCCTGCTTGACCACAAAATTGAGATTTTAACAATTTAGGGCATGTTACTGAACTGAAATCATGTTCCATTCTTAAGACAAATAAGTCTTGCGACAGTATATATTAAATTAAATTGAATTCAAATCGATCATGTAACACCAAGAAAGTTTCAGTATGTCAATAAATTGCAAATTTATCTTCACATCAACAAAGTACCTTCGTAAAAACAGTGCCTGGAACTATTTTTGGATATCGTGAGGCTATTTGTGGCAAGGGAACACCAACAAAGTCTGAAGTAGTAAGCCAGAGAAATGATCGAGTAAACAAGCTGCCATCTTGGTTGACTTTGTAGCCAGGCAGCAGAAAAGTGAGAGCTCTGGTAACTAGAAATAAGCATGTGCTCAAGAAATCATACTGCCCGGAAAAAGCATAACATTTTATGAACTCTGCCATGATTTAATATTCTAGGCTAGGTATATTACTACAGTGAAAAGACAAAGCTGAAATGCTATGGCAAACAAAAGAAATCATTTCATATTCTTTGACTGTGAAAGTTTGTCCTGAAAACTGTGCCAAGCTTATTTTCATCATGCGCCGCCACTCCAATCGCCGCAATCGTCCAAAAAGCTTCGACCCAAAGGACATGTCTTTCCAGGACCTACAAGCCTTACCTAAGAAATCGTTACTGTTGTTGGCCTCGGCACGCAACCTAGTGACAACTGGCAGCAAGGCTCAATTGGCCCAGCGGATCTTCGAACATGACCACCATAATCTCCCTTGACATCCCGCCGCAACAACCGATCAGGCAAACATCCCCCTCCAGTCGCAGAATGTCATCGACGTACCGAATACCGACCAAACGTTCATGAGCGGCCAACTCGACCAGCATCGTGTTCTCATAGCTGAAGCCGTGGGCACAGAGTCCCGTCGACCCGCTGGGGAAATCACTACTAATCTCCTCTCTCCGGTCAGCGCTTCAAGTCTACCAAGAGCACATGATGGCCTTCAACAAAATGGCGTCCTACCTTCTTCCAATCCACTTGGAACCAGGCCCCTTGAAGTGAACACTGTCACGCCCGGCCTACTTCCGCCGAGCTTACTTCCGGTCACACAACCGCAAAGCAATCTAACAGATCAACACCTGCCGCCTCTTCCGCAGAAGCTTAGAAACAAGATCCTAAAACATGGTGAGGTTCCATCAGCTCGCCCCAGCAGCGGACCCAACGCCAACACCTATCCCTCCATCAGCCAGGACCCTCTGGAACGTCGTTTAGAGTTCCTCCAGTCTCAAGCCATCGCTGACTCCACTCGTCGCACTTACTCGACTGGCGTGCGGAGGTACATCACTTTTTGCAGCTCTCGGCAATGGCAGAGTTTCCCAGCTTCAGAATCTACACTGCGTTATTTTGCTGCCTTCCTGGCAGACCAAGTTTCTTACAGGACTGTCAAGTTGTACATGGCCAGCATTCGTTTCTTCCATATTGAGAACAGCCTCCCTGACCCATTCCGGGACGCCCCATTACTCCATCTACTCCTGCGGGGCATCAAACGCAGTGTGGGCCTCTCCTCCAAACGCCGCCTTCCCATCACCATGTCCCTTCTTCAGAAACTCAAGTCTGAATTGGCACAAGCACCTGACATCCTTCCGCGTGACAAACTCATGCTTTGGTCCGCCTTCACATTGGCCTTCTTCGCTTTCCTACGTTCAAGTGAGTTCACTTCACCTTCCACCTCTCAGTTCAATGCACAGTCACACCTCAGCGCCAGCGATATCTCCTTTAAATCGGATGGCTCCTTAAGTCTACACTTGAAGTGCTCCAAAACAGACCCTTATCGCCAAGGTTGCTCCCTCCTGATTGCCCCATCAGGCCGCTCCGTCTGTGCAGTTCGTGCGATTAAAAAATACACGGCCCATCACCCCTTGAATTCGGATGGCCCCTTCTACATTTTCCAGTCTGGCCTCTACCTCACCAGAGCCCAAGTCACCTCAACACTTCGTCTTCTTCTCAACCGCCTACACATTCCAACAGAGCTTTATGCCTCCCACAGCTTTCGAATCGGGGCAGCTACAACAGCAGCCGAGGCTGGCTTACCTCCGTGGCTCATTCAAACTCTTGGTAGATGGTCCAGCAATTGCTTTGCCCTCTACATCCGGACTCCCTCGTCTATTCTTCAGAAAGTACCAGGCCTGTTAGCCAATGCTGCTGCAGGAACACAGTCTGTCTGGAACCCTCAGGAAGGAAGTCGAACTTATTTGACATAATTGTATTACTCATTTCTTCTAGGCAGCATTTGGGACTTAATTTGGGTGCACACCTGTCACTTAGCTTCGCACGTAGCAGGCCGGGTGGGACCCTGACCCCACCTTAGGCTTATATCTATCCGGGTGTGGCATGCGCCACACTCGTTGGCTCATCCCTTATTTCCAGGTGTGGCACGCGCCACACTTGTTGGCTCATCCATCACTTGCGGGGTGTGGTGCTACCACCCCCTATTTCCATGTACCTATTTACAGGGTGTGTTACTGCCACCCTTAGATTTGCTAGGGAGCACCCAACAACCTTAGTCCCATTTACTGCCAAATGGTTTTCAACTTTATTGTGTACTTATGTAAGCGTCCAAAGTTGTTAATGGTAATTTTACTTGTAAAATAGAGTTAACAACTTGTAGCGTTTCACGGAGATCACATTTATGTTACATTCCTTAAGTCACGCTACACTGCAACTCGTGTTTTTACTAGGTTTATTACTGTCAATGCTCGTGATCAAGTCACAAAAAAAAACATTTACATAAGCAGACATTGCACTTTGATGTGCGTGGAATAAACATTACTTGTCCTCGAACTACAATACCAATTAAGTTTAACTAGCATAATTTGTGCTCTATTCATCTCTTCGCCTTATATGCTCATTCCCGGTTCGCGTGTTGGGACGCAGGCAGCCTAAACAAAACTATGTTATTATGTGTAATGAATACAAGATAAACGATATCAAGTTATCTTTTATAATTGCAGCTTGCCTGTTCTCATACCAAACAACGCCTTGTGTTGACGTGTTCTTCACTAGTGCAAGTAGCTAGTCCGCGATTTGTCTGTAATTTTCCCCGCCTCCCCCGCCCATTGTCAATAAACTGCTGGACTACAGGGTTGGGTGCACACCTGTCACTTAGCTTCGCACGTAGCAGGCCGGGTGGGACCCTGACCCCACCTTAGGCTTATATCTATCCGGGTGTGGCATGCGCCACACTCGTTGGCTCATCCCTTATTTCCAGGTGTGGCACGCGCCACACTTGTTGGCTCATCCATCACTTGCGGGGTGTGGTGCTACCACCCCCTATTTCCATGTACCTATTTACAGGGTGTGTTACTGCCACCCTTAGATTTGCTAGGGAGCACCCAACAACCTTAGTCCCATTTACTGCCAAATGGTTTTCAACTTTATTGTGTACTTATGTAAGCGTCCAAAGTTGTTAAACATTTTATGAACTCTGCCATGATTTAATATTCTAGGCTAGGTATATTACTACAGTGAAAAGACAAAGCGAAATGCTATGGCAAACAAAGAAATCATTTCATATTCTTTGACTGTGAAAGTTTGTCCTGAAAACTGTGCATAGAAAAAACTTAAGTTACTAACTCACAGGGTGCTCAACTAATTTTTACATTTCTCCAAACAAAGCAAGTTAAAAATAGAATCCTCTTAATAAAGTAAACTTTACAGCATTATTTTTATGTCTCATTGGAATCTAGTCAGTCCTAAAGAAATGTCTAAAATCCATCAAATATGTCCTCCTTGTCACTGTCTCCACACAAACTTTACCACTGCTTATTTGACAATCTGTCATCGTAAACTGCTTCGGCTGCTAGTTCTCTTTCCATCGATTGCATTTGAGATGCCACATTTCTTAAATGAATGTGATACCATCTCCATGGACAGACCTTTTCATGATTCAATGACCAATTTGCACATGGTGCTGAGTGAAGCTGCCTTGACATTTCCACCAGCAGTGTATTCTTTCTGTCCCTCAATCATCCAGGTTGTCCACTTGTCACGAAGTCGATCCTGAAGGGCTTGTTAAGGTGGCTTGATTGGATTTTTAAGTCTCGATACCATTCAACTTTGAGTGACTAGAGCGCCACCATTATCAATCTAACAGAAAATCAAACGTTAGTGGTGTGCTTGAGAAAGATGAAAGTTTCAAGTGGGGTACATTTCACCAAGATCCGAGTTACCATAGCAATGAAATGACGCCATGCCCCATTTTACATAAGACCGAAAAACTTGCCACCAGACAAAATTTCGGAAATACGATGTCAAGATCTCGGACTTAACATAGCTGCCTCAACGATGGCAAAAATATAAAAAAATCTATAAGAGCGTTTTCAAGAAAATTACGAGTGAATTTTCAAGGTGTCAAAATGCAACAAAAGCAAAGTTGTTTTAAATGTTATTGCAAACTATGTCCACAACACTTGACTAAATGGCATTCTGGTCTTAAATGAATCTTCTAACATATAATTACCTGAGTGAAAATCTCAGAGAAATCGCTCCGTTTGATTTTCAGAAACATTGGCGTGAATATCAACTGGTGTAGGCCGTTATTTTGCATTTTATCAAAAATTGCCCCTAAAATTCTTAAATTGGGTGAGAATTGAAAACCACTCGATGAATTTTTTTGTACTTGGCCCTCAATAAGATTAATCCATATTTGACGTAATACCAGAGTTTCAAATAAATTGAGACATTTTAAGGCTGCTAATTTTCAGCATCAACTCAGGAAAATATTGAGCTTATTTTCAATCATGTTGTTTGTTGTCTTCATTATAATTTTCTATTGTGTTGAATCACCATGCTATTGTACATTTCTGTATATCATGAATTCATAAAGTGTGTGATTGCTTTCCGGTAAATTTCCGCAGCATGCTAAAATATCCCGCGCTGGCACTTCAATAACATTTATTCTTATTGAAGTGCCAGCTTGGGATAATTTAGCATGCCTCGGGAAAGTCGCCAGAAAGTAATTGCGCGTTTATGAATTCATAATATTCAGAAATGTACAAAAGCATGGTGATTCGAGACAATAGAAAATTACATTGTATAATGAAGACAACAAACAACATGAAACTTTCATCTTTCTCAAGAACACCAAATTTCTTGACACAGTTGCCAAACGGCAAATAGAAAAGACCACAATGTATCTGCTATTTTCCTTATTTATTCAATTTATATCAATAGAAATCAGATTAGTTTTTTCTCAAGCAAAGTTTATGATAAGTTGATTACAATGACTGGAAAAAATGTTGGGGTGCCTGTGCTTGTTGGTGAGCTATAGCCATTTTTCAACTGTCAGAGCTCAATATCAAGGCAAATGTGCCATGTTTTCAGTATGCCATGCACGAGAGCGCGCTAAATGACACCATAAATCATGCGCAGATAGGATGCGCAATGCAAAGATGAGGAATGACCTTAAGACCTTTTTAATTGCAATTCACTCCAAGCTATAGCAGCTTTCTCAAAATCAGCCGGTTGCTGGCTCAACGAGCCACATTCTCTGGAGGTTTAACTGTCTCCTTCTAGTCGGAAAATATATTGTGATAATGATGAAACTTATGGCATGCTATTTGCCTTCTGACAGGGTGCGAAAAAATAACAAATTATGCAACGATTTTCAGCGGGAATATGCATCAATTAAGCAGAAAACAAACTGGAATATGTGGAAAAATTTCAACAGTTGACAAAATTGAGAAATATGCCATCTGAATACACAGAACAACAGTGCATCAAAAAGCACTTCAAAGTCTTAACCACAAGTTAAGCTCTTCAATAGAGTGCACATCTTTTTCACCAACTTTGACATTTGCTTAATCTTTTTATAATTATTTTTGACAAGTATTTCTTCATTTACACAGTTTTTTTCTATGGCATTTTAGATCATTATGCATGCAGAATTCATTGTTGCATTCATGCAACGTCCGAGGCTTAGTAACCAGGCATCTACCAGGGACCAAGTTTCCAGGTGTACCTTGAGGTTAAAATTTGCCACAAATGAACTGGCCTGTTTTCATCACTGTTTTTAGGAGTAAAACTACTTCAAAATAATCAATCTCTTTGGAATTTTCACTTTTGGGGTTGCAAGGCAGCACTGCATCCTGTCAGATGGCTTTTCATGGCAACCTTGAGCATCGAAGTTTCTAATATTTTTTTCCAGGGAAGGATACCCTGAAACCTTGCTACAGGCCCACACCTTGAGGAGACTTGATAGCGTGCTTTTGGAGCCCAAACTGCCTCCAACTTTCATATAACCTGTTCCAGGAAAATAGCAATTAAAATTTAAACTGGGTAATCCCTTCAGTCACAGGACTGGTATCAATGGGGGCCCTGTATAACATTCAGTAAAAGAATATGTATAAATTGTATATATCTATAAAACCAACCACTTTAAAAAGATGCAGCTTAAAATGCTATTTAGAAGCTTATTGTCATGGAAAGCATGGTATTTAGGAGTAAATTTACTAGGTGTAGATAAAAAATGTATTCATAGCACTTATTAGGTAAGCTGTATTTTATTGCATAATCTGTCATATAGTCAATCGTTATCCAATAGTTTTCTTTTCTTTTTTATTTTTACACCTTGTGTTTGCATATACTCAGGATTTTGAGTTGATACGGGAGGTGAGGTTTTTTCACTGTGTAGGAGAAGAAGGTTGTAGTGTAGTTATGAGCGACGTTAGCAAGTGCGAGGAATGCGACTGGGAGCACAATTTTCATTACTGAGAGGCCATCAGTAAACCGTCCCTTAACTCAAGGCAAAGAACCTTTTGCCGGGGGACGTGTGTACAGAAAGCTGATCGAAGTTATTGAAGGACAAGTGAAGAGTGCTGTCGAAGAAAGCTGGAGTACACCGTAGAAGTACCCCAGTAAGTTTCAAGTATTTCAGACTGAGTGAGTGACATGGTGAAGTAAGTTGGAAAGTGGGAGTAATGCTGAACGGGGTGTGGGTGACTGTGTGTGTCGTGTTGGTGGTACATAGTTGGTTTGAAGATATAGGACAGGGACTTCAGATGCAAGGTGAAATGAACTGAAGTTTTGAAACACTTGTTTTTTTAAGGTATTTTCTTGTAAACTAATTTAGTACGCTGTAGTATTTAATTATTATATTCCTGTAAATTAATTAAGGTTAATCACATAGTTTGCAATTGCTGCAAAGCCTAAGCGAAGCAGCAACACTATTTCTGACTGACCGTGTGGGGCCTGGGCGCTTTATAATCTGTGATCTCTCTTGATCCGATTTTTTTCGGTGGCGATGATTTTGAGTAGCTGCAGTACGGTGGATCAGCGGCAGTAGTTTGCGAATTGTGCGTGCTCAGCCCACATGGTTGCTCACTGATTTATCGTCGATCAGGTGAGTTTATTATAGTGTTTTCAACAGTGATATCATGCTAAACGCAATTTAATCGATCACTGGACACATCAAGATAAAACAAAGCATTGATGGAAACATCATTGGCATTATCACGGATTAGGTGAAAGTCATCACCAACGTTACAATGTAGACTTGATCAAGAAGCTAGATTCCATTACAAGCAAGATTCAATTACAACTCATCTTGCTCTTTTTTGTTATACACTATTTTTATACTGTTACAGTTGTGTTTTAAGAATGTCTCTTCTGTTTATGAATGTTCACAACATTACCCTTTAAAAGAGAACATGCATTGACCTCACTGTGATTACATTTTCAACTTGTATTTTAAAATGAAAGGGTGTCTTCTATTTCCAAATGTATGTGGTATTTTAATATTTAAAGGAGAACACTCCCCTCAGTATGATTACATTTGTTCACATTGTGTTTCGAAAATCTATTTGGAGAACACTGATACCATGTTTTGTTTCTGTTACATTGTTATTACATGACTAGGAAAATATGTGGAATAAAACAAGTTATTATAGTTGCATTCTTTTGTTGATTACCTATTATGTTTACACTCTTTCCTTCCCTTGCTATCACTAGCTTTCTTCATTTTTCATATGGAGGCATTACTTTCACTCAATGTGCAACAACATGTCCAGGAATAAATTGTTATTATACACATCAGTCATCATCTTTGTTATTGTTACTCTTATTTTTATAACTCACTTCGTTGCACTTCACTTGCTATAAGCAACTTCTAGTAAATATTTGTAGACTTGTGTTTAGTTGTTGCATGTTTTCTCAGGTTTGTTTATGCTTAGTGGTTTTACTTATAACACTTACAGAGTATAAAGAATAAGATTCTTAGAATAATTAAATTGGATTTTAAAAAACACTCTATAGATAACCTAAGAACAAAAAGTGGAAATAGCCTGGAAGCGATCCATTGGAGACAAAATCTTATGTTCATTGGAAGACTTAAATGAGGATGCACCATGAGGTTGTATAAGTAAGGTTTCTTCTCAGACAGCACTTCTTTTCCAATGTGGAACCACTTGTCTATATATATAATACATATAAAATACATGAAAATAAGTAACCTCTTTGGCAAGCATTTTCAGTGTTGATCCAAAAAGTCTGTTGATCATAAATATATAAGCACTACGAAATTACAGCTCTTTGACCTTAGAAAATTTCAGGTTAGTTGGTCCAGGCTCTCACATGTGCGGTCCAGGGTCTGTGTGTGCGCCATCCATTTGCACATAGCTAAGTTTAGTTCCTGTACATGTATTTTATGGGAAAGAACAGCAAAGGACTCTGCGGAAAAATCTGTGGGCATCTCATCAATCAGAGGAGCAAGACACACAGAACTGTCTATGTGGGAGTTAGGAAATTCTCTAACTCTTATGGAGTTTTTGGTGTCTGATAGTGATGTGGCGGTTAATTCTTGTAGCATTTTTGGCCCTGATAAAATGAGTGGTTCATCTGTTTTTCCATTACAAGAAGGCACTGATAATATCCAGTCAAATTCTTAGCCTGATCCTGAAGAATACGTTTTACTTTTGTGGGTTAGAATAAATACCAGAACAATGACATGTACAAATGAGCTGATGAAGATAACTATTTTTTGTAATGACAAGAAAAATAAAAGGACACATGCTGATGCAAATAAATCTGAAACTATGAATTTTTGTAGTTGATTTGACTGCATTTACTGCTGCAGACAGAGGCAAGACATCTGCATCTTTATTTTCTGAGGGTGTAATAGTTCCCTTACCCAGAACAGGGCACAGTTTCACAAAGATTTCGGTTGAA
>JAHPZR010024232.1:0-27500 GCA_019787425.1 Platygyra sinensis | reverse complement strand
ATCAATTTCACCAGCCAACTCTTGCAGCGACTTTGCTATGGCATCTCTGTAGCTCCATCGAGCTCCCACAACATTTGGTACAGGGAATTGTGGCAGAGCATCTTTAAAGTCAGACATCAAATTGGTTGGTTGAGATACACATGCATTATGGGCCATTATAATATCTCCTTTGCTGTCTTTAATTCTGTAGTTTACCCATGATGGAAGGTAGGTTTGCTCAATTTTATCCAGCAAGTAAAGTGGTTTGTAAATGAACTGATTTTTGCTGTTTAAAAAGTCATATTGCTTCTTGTGTTGGTTTTTTGTCTGAAGCATGTCAATTTGGTTAGCAAGGCATTCATTGACTGTTACAACATTTTCAGTCTGTTCTGTCCACAAAGTGTCGATTTTTTGCTAATTCAGCCTTGCCTTTGTCAAATAATGTTGTCAACATAGAAAACAAAACATCTTCTAACTCTTCATTGTTTGATTCACAGAAGTCTGACAGGTTTTCATACATCTCTTTCAGCCTACCGTGCTTGGAATATTGTCGTGAGACATCGTATAATTTCATTTTATTGTAGCTCCCCCTCTTTCTCTTCCCCATTGAAAACCGGCAACTCTTTTCATGATCATTAATGTCACTTGATTTAAGTGTTTCCTCACAGCCATGTTCTTGCTGCATATTATAAGTAAATCAAACATTGCTAACTTCAGCTGACGCAATAGCAGAATATCCTCAGCTTCTACAAACTGGCGGCATAAAGGGCATACGCCATTGGATGCTAACCAGCATTGAACACAATGCTCACAGAAGACATGGTGACCGTTACTTAATATAATTGCCTCTGTTGGAACATCCATACGAATATCACATTGAAATATCTGTGCAAATTGTTGATCTACAAACCTGTCAAGTGGAATGCGAGTGAGCTCAACAGTATCTCCCTCAAATGGAGTAGACAGTAGATTCCTCTTCAGTGGCAAATTTTGAAGTATAGGCCTTGCTGGAAGTTAAGCTTGACATGCTTGGGGCTGCTAATTTGCTGAAAAGTTGTCTGGAAGGCTTTTTTTTACCCCCATCTCCAGCTGCCTGCTCACTAGCAATTTCACTTGCCTATTGACTATCAGAATCATGGGCCCTTTTCTTTCGAGGACTTTTTCTTACATTTCTACTACAAATTGTGCATTCTCCCTGTCTTTTATATAAGATTCATGAGTCAAATACACAGAGAATTTTCCTTTGTCACCAGGGAACTTTAATTGGTGATCATTTCTGTTCTTTGATTTCTTGAACCATTCAAGTTTAGCAACACAGCATTGACACAAAAAATTGGGTCCTTTGCCTCAGTATCACTACTTATATGTAAGCCATCAACTAATTGCAGCTCCTTAGAAACATCAGCAGCAACCTTTGGTTTATGCCTACTTGTTTCTGAGTTCAGTTCGACAAAGTTTCCGCATCGCCGACTAAATGAAGCAAGCTTGTCTTTGTGAAACTTGATGTCCATATTTGAAACAACAGCCAACGGTTCCAAACTTCTTCGCAAAATCACAATGTGTTCAAGCGAGTGCACACACTAAAAGAACCTCTTACCTCCTGCGAAAGATGTCCAATTGCACCAGAACTAACCGGCAAGGACCGGCACTGCTGTTAAAATGCTGAGAATACTTTCCCTCAAAATTACTAAATCAAACTAGGAAGAAAACTTAGATCAAAAGTTGAAAAATCAAGCAACCTTCATAATTCACACTTTCAACACTAAGGGAATCTTTTCTTAGCAAATCAGCCACGCCAAATCTTTTTGAACTAATTGTGCGTGCCTAGAGGCTGCTGTTTAGTTTCCAGCCTCTCTGCACATTTATGGCTCCCGATCATGCAACAGAGTGTGAATCCTTGGCCGAGCGTAAAGAACGAGGTGGGAGACTGAAACAAGCTAATTTGCATAAATGAAATTTAATAAGGACTTTTCATAGTGACAAGCTCACAAGGACTTTTCCCTTTGTTATTTTTTCCCTCGGGAAGCAAAAGTATAAACAAAAGACGGGGTAAAACTCCAGAAATAGATTTTGGGAATTTTTTTCCAAGTCTATGTGCATTTCATATCCCACTCAAGATAAGATAAAATACTAAAATAAACAAGTATAGAAAACACAACTTTAATCTAAACTTATGTGGCTGTCGGTCGATTGTGGACAACTCAACATGAAAAAAATTTAATTTGAAAGTGCTATAAACTGCAAAGCTGTGAACGAAGGTCCTGCTTGAATGAATGTTGGATCTCACAGGAGATCTAATCAGCCAAAAAGTAAACGATAATAACTAGACAACGACTGCAAGTCTGACACAACAGTTAAGATGTCACTAAAGGAAGGCCCTACACTGTATTTCCCCCAGAGGGAAAAGGACAAGATGATGATGATGATGATGATGAAATTGTAAAAAGGAATTTGTAATATGAAATAATGGTGCCAATGTTTGCCCTGTTTCGTTTATTAAAGATTGTTTGTTTCACTCATAAGTTCATGAAGGTTGACAAAAAAGGCACATTCTCATCTAAGCTTACCACATTAGCATGAGATTTATTCATTTTCAGGTCACTTTGCAACAAGCAAATGCTAATCTCTTGGTCATGTTTCACCACACCTGTGTGAGTCAAATGCTCATGAAAGTCGGCCGTGGTACGAATTCAAATATTTCATGTCAACTCCACATCAATTTAGTGAAATGCCAACACAAGTGGTCAAGTAAAAGTTGCAAAATCATCAAGTCGGGCTGGCATGATTCATGCTGTGAGTAGTAACTGCAAAAATGATAGCGAAGGCTTGGTCAGCATGGAGTTGGGCTTGGTTACTATTCCAATATGGTGTTGGGTTCAGTTACTATTCCAATATGGTGTCAAGCTTGAGCACTCTTGCTCCTGCTGAGTGTCTATACCTGAGTGAGTGAGTGATGCATTTGCATATCAGAGTCTCCTCATCAATCATAGACCCTATGCAAAAATGGCTGCCATTAAATTATTCTTTTGTTCGTATTCAAAATAGCCTGACTAACCTCATTCGGAATAACAAATTCTTTACAATTTTTGTCTCAAAAACGAGGTTAGTCAGGCTAATTTAAATACAAACAAAAGAATAATTTAAAGGCAGCCAATTTTGCATAGGGTCTATGTTTAACCCTTTCACCCCTGACCTCTTTAAAGAAATTTTGTTAAAAAACACCTACATTCACAAAATGGCTAATGCAGTCTTGTGTTTAAACTTTGGACATATATAACCATATACCGGTATTTTTGAAAAGTAGAATGATGAATGATTATTTTAATACTATTTTCAATATAGTTAATTATTAACTTGATCTATTAGTTATTAAAATGATGGCCAAAAAAGGAAAAAAAGCCATTTGACTGTTTTTAAGGTGTATCAGTTTTTACTTTTTTTGTTGAAATGTCTGTATTAGACAGGTCTTGTGTAGAGAATATATATAAATGCTCTTCAAAAGCTATGTAACATTCTTGTAAAATATAATAAAACTATCCACATTGAGACAAAAAATGTCCATGTATATTATCTAAAAAACTTAATTATGCTGGCCCACCCTTAGTCTATATGTACATTTTACTTTGAGAAAAAAATGGCATTTGTGAAACAAAAAATACATGTACACATTGGAAATAGTTCATCACTGTCACTAATTTCCGCCACTGCCACCAAGTGTCGGCCTACTGTGATAAAGTTCATGGCATTTATCACGACACAACCTAACATTACAATGTAGGCAGCCATAGACAGTCTCCACTCTGGCTCTTTTCTTGTGTGCACCCATTGAGCACTGAGAACATCTCCCTCTTTTCAATTTTCCACATTTGACCACATTTACAAACTCTTGGCCTGATGCACAAAGGGATATGGAATTGGGTGACAAAGAAGGGCAACCATAGAGTTTGCGTGACCTGTATGTTCCACAAAGGGATTTGACCAGTTTAGAAGTAAATGACTTCTGGTCCATCATAGGGGCTACATTCTCCTCCACAGGGCCACTGTTCCACCTCAGATAACACTGCTGATACATAATAAATGAATTGAGTCTGCAAATATGTAAAAGATGGAAAAACATGCGCATCCACCATTTCTTTGATTTGCGATGAATGGCATATGCTTTCTTTAGTTAAACATTTTTGTCGATAGCACCCACGTTCTTGTTGTGTAATCCTTTACAACAGGTGGAGCAGTTATTGCAACAACTGATCCATCTTATTTCTTTCTTAACACATTATTCTGTCCTGTAGAAGAATATACATTGACAAAAGGAAACCTCTTTTGTGTCCTTCCAAACAGTTACAGTGTACTGTTATCCCTTCAGCAGTTGCAGAGTAATAGTTTCTCCATTTCATTCTCTTGAGCAAAGGTTTATCTGTGAGGGTATCCTAATCTATTTGAATGCAGAGTTCCCACAGTATAAGTTCCAAAGCCTCTCAGTGTTTTGCAAAGGGCAAAGCTGGTAAAAAATGTTGTCCGTGTAGATCACATGACCACTGTTATCCAGGGTAGGATGGCATAGATCACAAACCACACGAGAACTTTAATCTTGCTCTGCAGTGCCCTTCTCTTTACCCGCATAAAGTTGAAAGTCCCCATAAATATGCACAGCAAGAACAATCAATGCAGCATAGTTTCGATCCCCACTTTATGGGTTTCTTTGGCATGTATTGCTTGACTGGATTGTGGCCCTTTCCCTTGACCATAGCTTTATCCACGCTTACATTTTGCCCCAAGCTGTAGTTAATTTGAAACGATTGTTTCAAAATTGTCATCATTGGGTGTATTTTGTAGAGTTTATCATAGTCCTGATGATCTCTGTCAACAGATTTTTCATTGTCTGCAAGATGGATGTTTGAAAGCAAGGCCCAAAATCTGTCATGTAAAAAAGTGGGGTAATGCTGGACTTGAAACGACCCAGTCTGAGCTCCGAATATCATCAAGCTGACTGATTTTATTTATTGAAGTTCCAAATAGAAATCCAATAAAACACCTCATTTCCTCCTGGGTAGTATCTACCCAATTATTCACATTGGCCTGTCTTGCATACCTGTTTGTTTCGGTGATGAGTAGGTCCCAGAGCTCATCGGTAAACAGTCGATCAAAGAAGACAACAGGCTCTGAGTCCACATCAAAGTTGTGCACAGGTCCATTTTCTGGTCCTGAAAATTCTGGGTAGGCAACATTCACAACTTCATCCAGTTCTCCCCAGTTAATTTCTGGAACTGTTTGGGGTGTTCTTGACCTTCCATTTCGATTTTGTGTGCGAACCAAATTTCAGCAGTCGAAGGCATCCCTCATTGCCAAAATCACTTTGTAAATCTTGATTCTGAACATCTTCAGTGTCATCTAGGTCAGAAATTTCTTTATCGCTATCCTCTTCCCAGCTCTGAATTGAATCGTCGCTATCATCAGGAGCATGGAAGATAATATGATGAATTTTGTCAAGGCTTGTGTACCTGGTGGCCATTTTTTAATTCCCAGAAAAGCAAATTTAAAAGTTGCCTTGGAAAAGTTTGGAAAGACATGATGAAAAGGAGGAAATTCATTTCAAATTGCTGCCATATTGAAGCATGTTGTTTATGGATAACTTGAGGAGGATCTGGGTACTAAAAGAGCCCTGATGGGCCTTTTAGGGGCCAAAACGTATACCTTATTTGGGTGCGCTTCTGGGTGAAATGGTTAAAAAGAGGAACTCTCCAATGGTCAGTCATCAAAGCCACACTTGAGAGGTAACCTTTAGAGCCCTGCTGCTACACTGTGCTGTAGTCAAGCATGGAACACCACAGTGTTGTAATATGCAATCAATTTGTGGGAAAAAGAAAAACATTCTTAATGGCAGTGGAAACAGTTATGTGGAGGTGAATTGAAATCTTCTCTGAATAGTGTAAAATTGGTCCAAAAGTCTACTATGTGGCATGTTCCCAGGTAGTTTCCCAGTAAGGTACTGATGCTGTCCATCAGGAGTTGACTTCAGTGATTGAAGGAGAACTGTTACTTTCCCTGTGATGTGGTCATAGATAAACGAAAGAAGTGGAAAGTTGCTAAAATATTGCTTGGACTTTCTAAAAAGTCTGTTTTGGAGGTGCAGTGCCTCTTTACATACAGGTGTTTAAATGGGTACCAGCAAATTGTTTCCTTGGTTGCCCTAGCACTGAAAACTTCTCTGTTGGTGTAAATTGATCCTGCTTCTGACATTTGTGTCACAATATTGCCTTTCAAGTTCTTGATTTAACAATGAGTACTACATGACAATATGAGTGGACAATATGGTAGGTTCAAGAGGTTTTGTTCTTGAGGCCTGATGGGAACATGTGGCATAACATACTGTAATATGACAGGTGTGTGATGCAAGTAGGTCAATTTCAGGTGTGAAATCAAGACTTAAAGCACTTAGAAGTGCTTTATTTTCAAGCTCCCAGTCTGATTCCCTTTGGTTTTAACAAGATTTAAAATCTGCAACAAGTTTTTGCTTGCCAGAAATATGAGCTACACACTGAGCCTTATGTCCCTCGCATGCCACACTTTTTTTGCTATAGATTTAAGAGTCTGAATGACTGGTTACCATATTATTAATCTTGACTTAAGTCAGGATTGGCAACTAACTTTTGAGGTAATTTACCCCATTGGGCAACTGCTATCCAAGTCGTAGTTGCCCCCCCCCCCCAAAAAAAAAAGTGTGCTTGCCCTGTTTTAAAAAGTATTTGTCCAATGAGATTTAAAATAAAAATTGCTTACAGTGACGAAGTATGTTCGTTTTCTTTGTTAATGAAATTCTGGTGTTGTTGTCGGTCTCCTTTGTTCCACCAGTGTTGCAGGGCATGAGCAGCATTGTACAATTCCAAATCAGGACCATCAGTAGAGATGCTCATCAAGTGATCAAGGGGTTCTGTTTCCAGGCATGATCTCCAATCTGATTTGATATGTTTCAAGGTGCTGAAACCAGTGCTGTGTGACTTAGCAGCTAAAAAATTGAGTAATTTTACCCACTGTTTTGAACACGTGCATTCAAGATCTTTCTGCACATCCTCTCATGTAGTGTACTGCTGACACCACAAATTGACACGTACATGATTTTCTCCCTGACGAGCATTGAGAAGCAGCAACTGTGAAGGTGTTTAACAACATTCAAAAGACAATTTTTCTTGGTCTTATGTATTCTTTCTCAGTGATAAAACTAATTCAGTTCAAATTTTTATTTTTGCTTCCAACGGTCCAACAGTCCTATCTGTTGCCCTAATACTAGCCTAAAGATTTTAGTTGCCCAAGCCAAATTTTACATGCCTCGGGCAACAGGACACCCATTAGTTTCGAACCCTGCTTTAGTAATACTGTTGTCTCACAGTATGTCAATGTGCACATGAACTTTGTCTTTATTAAAGCCCTGTAAACCAAAGTATATGGCCAACAATTCCAGGTAGTTAACATGGTGTTTAGATTTGACATAGGTCCAATTCCCTGCGAGGATACCCCTTCACATTTTGCTCCCCACCTAAGAGCGAAGCATAGACCTGTAGGTAATATGATGCTCAAATGGTAAAAGTGAAATTAATTTTATGAATTTTCCCCATTGTGAACTCACCATTGCAGCTTACACATTTTGCTTGTTGTGTTAAGGACACAAGAGAATCAAAATTACTCTTTTTCTGTTTTGGGGCCAAGGAATACACTTTTCCAAATTTCTGTAGTATAGGGGTCCCAGCATCACTCTAGGAAAGCTTGAGACAATCTTCCCAGTAACACTTTCTACTTCCCTAATAATAGTTGGGAAAGTAGTTGTAAGGTGGCACAAACAGTTCTTAAATCAATGGATTTTTCTCTGGTCAGCTGATCAGTTCAACTGTCATTTGCACAGAATTAATGACAAGCACCTGAGTAAGGAGAAAAGTAGATTTCTCAGGATGTACCCCCAAACCCAGTTTGTCAAAACTGCCATGGTGTCAATAATATTTGCCTTCATTACACTGTTCATAATTCTGATCTTGTAAATAAAGGTCATCAAGTTGTTTGGTAGATGATCGACCCCTCTATGTGTAAGGAGCAGAAGAAGGGTTCTGCCACCTGGAGTGAAGCTGTAACTGCTGCAAGAGGCAGAGTGGGTTTGAGGAGACAAGTCAATGGGTCCTATTCTCAAATCAACTGAGGCCATGAAACAGTTTGTTGTTACAATGTGTGTGATTGTGTGAACAGAATCTATTTTGGAATGAATGATGGGTCACCAATGCAATAAGTAAATGATTCTGTGGCATAAATTGATTTTTTTATTTCAAGTAGTTGCTCCAATATTTCGTCTCTGCATTTTGCGTTTTTTTTTTTCTTTTGAAGGGTCTGTTGTATTTCTCGCATACAAAAATCCCTTGTGGGACCTTTTACATAATGGGCAGAATGGCTTAAAGAAGGTTGGCTCCGTTTATAGGAGGATTGGCGTGAGGAGTGTCCCACAGATTTCCTAATTGTGCTGGCTTCCTTGGCATCTCACAGGTTTTTGGTCAAACAAGCCACAAAAAGATACTCGCTCCTTAAAGGCACTTTTGCTGATCATAGCTTAGAGAAATGTGGTTTCATAGCAGGTTTTCTTTGCTCTCTGCAAACTTGGGACAGTTGATTAGGCAGGTGTTTAATTGTGGCTATAGAATCAACTGACTGGGTGATGTCCTTGGAATTATTGGTTGAACTGGAGGCGTTTTCCACTAGCATGTAAGTTGTTTGCAGTGTTGCAAACACAACTTTAAGTTTAATTTGCTGCATGCTGTTTAGAGTTGAGTTGACTCCATATCTCCAGGTTGACCTTTGTACCCTTAATAAAGCCACAATTTCCCAGTCTTTTGTACTTGTTAATCATGCTTTTTATTTCTCACACATCGCTGGTAGCCATGTCAAGCTGACTGCTGCAGTCCAACCTTTATTGCAAAATCAAAGCTAATACAAGTAGCATTATGCTAAATACCGGAAATATTGAAAAAAGTTCAGGACTATTACATTACACTGGTATTGTGTAAAAACTTGAAATCTTTGGCTGGGTGGGCTGGAAAGTCGGCAATGGCAGACACAGCAAAAACAACTGCCTACCTGGTAGGTCACATGACCTATATCCAGGCCCAAGCAACAGGTGAGAAAAACATTTTTCACTTATTTAATTTCACTCAGCCAGTGAAAAAAAGGCTTGAAACTGAATAGAAGGAAAAAATGTATACAGCACTTCTTCACCTGTCGCTACTGTTCAGTGTCATTAATGAGGAGGTCTGAATTATCAATACTGCATAGAAAAGGCATGGCATATTGTAGCCAGTCCTGATACAACTCCACTTTTGTAAAAAATGGCCTAACAGTCCATACAGTTCTCAGCCTTAAATGTCTTTAGTAACCTTAAACAGTGACTCAAGGGACTTCTGGATGTAGTTATTTTTAGTGCAGAGTGCACTATTGGGATGGTTTGGGGGTTGACGCCGCTAACATACTATGGCAATGAGGCACTATTGCACTTAGGCCATAAGGCAATAAGGTAATAAGGTGTAAACTTTAATGTTTGTTTAATTAATTTTAACTAATTAATTAGCCTTGTTTTGAGGGGGTGGGGTAGGTACCTTTGATTGCTACGTAAAACGTACTACACTTACATTTCTAGTTTGATAACATCACAAAACTGTATATGGTTCAACCTAATCAAGAATGCGCTATTCCGAGACATGACGTGACTATTTGATAATTAAATTAGTAATTGTTTATGGATGATATGAAAATTTGCCTCTTGATTGAAACAAAATCATTCCTCTTCCAATTTTTTCATAAGTTAATAACATCATTTCATTTTTCTCAGGCAAAAAGCGAGGATATCTGCTTTGTATGTTTTTGAGAAAACAAGGGTATCATGTTACAAACTTTGTGAGGAAAACAAAAGTATGAAGTTATAAATGTTGGTGCTCAAAAACTAAAGGTATCATGTTTGCTAGTTGAACGTATTAATGAATTTAGAATGAACGAAATTTAATGTAAAACACCGCAGTAAAATTTGAAACTGTCTTGACAAACAGTAATAATTGTAAGTTATTTTTGGGCCTTGAACTAACAAGTTACATACAGGCAGCAGATGACTCAAAGCGTACTGACAGTCCTGCATAACACTCTGCACTATCTGAGATTGTCTCACTAGTTGGACTTTTTGGACTACGCCATCCTCCCTGCCATCGGAACAGCCTATCAGTTATACCCAAGGCTGCAGCCACATACTGTAACAGCCAGGATCAAGCCTTTCCTTTTGCAGCTCCTGCTCTATTTTATTTCATTAGCCCAACTATAAGTCAAGGGGCTCCTTTCTGAGTTCCATTCTCTTCCTGGTCTTCAGAATTTGACGAAAAAGCCTTGAATTACTGTTGTGCCTTCCCATCTTATGATCATCTCGATCACTGAAATAGGGCATAAGGAATGTCGCCTCATGCTATTGAAACCCCAGGACCATTGCAAAACCGGTCATTTTTCCTCTGGGTAAGAAATGAGCTAGATTAGTGTCTGCAAATTGCAGATTGTTGACAGCTCAGGTCATCCCAACAGAGGAATCCAAAAAATCCTAATGCAAACAATGCAGCAACTTGAACTTCACCAAGATTGCCTTGCCCAAGCCTGCTGATAACCTTCTTCACTTAACTGACCTTCAAGATCTTCTCAAGATTTAAAGGTTTGGCTAGGTTTCCTCAGCGGCCTTTGCTACTTGTTGGACCAATGGGTGATCGCCCAGCTCTGGGTAACCACTTTTGTTATGAACCCAGCTAGCTCCATATATTGTAGAGTTGAGCAATGAAATTGAACTTCTTTGTTGGATAAGATGCACCAAATACAGGGCAAGGACACCATGATCAGCTGGTAGTGTAGTGACATTACATTAAAAAGCCCATTTTTACCTCATGGTATGAGGTAAGTCATGCTATGGGGTTTAGGGTTTGGGGGGAAATTCAATTAAAAATCACTCACTCATTCACTCACTCACTCACTCACTTGTTAGACAATTAATTTATGCATTAAACCTGGATTAAACACGTTTTCCCCATACCTCCCCGTCTCCGACAAGTTTGCCTTATTGTTTATGCTATTGTGTCAGTCGTACGTGGGGGGAGGTACAAAGGCGAGAGTATGTCCAACTATACTTGGACAGATTCAAAATGGCGTCCTGTCCCTGAGAAGCGTGATGGCTTTTTGTTTCCAAAGCTGATCGGAACCTACCTTTGTGAAGCCAGAAATGGAAAGGAAATATGCTACAGAATACTCGACTGCAGAGAAATGGGTGTCGAAGTCCTAGAAGTGACGATAAAATGAACGACTCGTGTGTAAAGATCCCCTTACATGCGTGAGACCGCGATCATGAAATAAGCTTACTGCAAATTGGTTAGTGTTAAACTTTGTTGACTTTTCGTTTTACCCATGACCACGAAAATTTTGAAATATGTGGTGTTTTGAATTCAAAATAACGGACTATGAGCTACTATGGGGCCTCTCGAGACTTTTAGAAACAGAGTTGTAGTTGGATGGAGGTTTAAGTTTCGGTAAAGAGTGCGGCTATGGACGTCTTTGGAAGACGGCGAATTGACCAGCCACCAGAGGAGGTTGGACACGCGCCGAATTGCATCATGGGTCAATATTACAAAATGCTTCAGTTTACACGATCTCTCATGCTGTTCGGACCTCCGGAGAGGCAATCGAAGATCCGTTAAAATTGGAATTTCTTTCTTCTTTTCGATGTAAATGCTGTACGTTAAATGTTATTCTGCTCCTCAATTCTTCGGATTACCTTACCAACAGATGATGATTGCTGAAGACGATAAAACACGGGTGTTTTTGCGATCTACAACCAGAGTGAAGACGAGTCCACGCATGATCGATCAGTCCTACAGACGCAGATGGATATATGCAGCTATTTTCTCTATATACCCTGTCACTTTTAAACGTTAATCAAAACGTGAATGATTGTGCTTCCCGAGGAATGCAGCTTTACGATTCTTAGCATATAATATATTCAGCAAACGAAAGCTTGGATGCGACTACTTATGTGTGATAATGTTTAAGCTTACATTTTTGTTTATGGCTCAAAAATTGTACTCTCTTTTCTTTTACTGTGAACTGAAGAGATTTTGGGTTATTTACATCGGAACTTTTCGGGCTTATTGTGTACTGTGTCAACTTATGTCAACTCATATATGTATGTATCATAGCCTGGGACTATAGTGCAGTACAGTTGTACCTTCCTGTACTACCGAAAAATGGTTTGTGCACTCTTCCATTCGTAGTGGTTTATAATGGGGTGAATCTCTCGTTTAATTTGGAATACTCGGCAAAAAAGTACCAGTTACCCAGGTCATCAGAATTAAAATATGCCATTAATCAATTTGAAACCCAGGCCTTACATCTATTAACTGTTATGAATTATTTCAATTTTAGTGACAATGAATAGTTTTTGTATATGTACACAAAATTTCCAGTAACATAGGGCTTATTTAGTTGACAATGTGAAAAAGAGATAGTCTTTGAGGTCCAAACTTTGAAAGTACTCTAGCTAGGCCATGCGTGTGTCCCAAAAGTGTAATTCTTTATATTTATGAGCAGAACTAGAAGACATTTTCCTAGATGATGAGGGTATTATAATTTTGTCACAAGGAATTGTTGGTTATTAGTGTATCACTTCATGCACTCAATTATCTGAGTGCACTGATTACAAATTGAGATTAGGCATGAAGCCATACCACACCAAAGTTCTGAAATGGTCACTTCTATTTTAAATGAAAATCTTGGTCTGTCCTTGGAGAGAATAGGGCATCAATGATTTTGCTGATAAATGTTTAAGTCCATAGACCCAGGACTGTATACTTACCATAACAAGGATTATACCACACTAAAGTTCTAAAATGGTGTAAATGAAAATCCTGGTCTGTCCTTGGAGAGAATAGGGAATCAAATAATAATTTTGCTGATAAAATAATGTCTAAGTCCATAAGTCCATTGACCCAGGACTGAATACTTGCGATAACCAGAATATTCACTGTTTTAAGATTTACCCAGTTTCTGAAAACTACGGTTGACTATTATTTAGGGATCAGTTATCTTCTATCTTTATTGCCTTTAAAATATGGGTTGTTCTTGTGGAAAACTATCCACTGATGTCCTTTCCCTGGTATCTCAACACAAAAGACTGAGAGCCAGTGTATCAGTTTGGGCATCTTTATTACTAGACAGAGGTTCTGGGGACCCAAGCAGAGACCCAATTAGGGAGGGGGCAGGGAGATCAGATGGCAGCTGATGTCCATCAACAACTGACCGGTCTGGAGTCAGTTCAGAGGGCCTGGAGCTAATTAAGTTATTCCTCCTGAATGCTAACAACATCAATAACCATTCAGTAAATCTGGACAACCACAAAAGTGATTTTGAACCTGGCCTTGTACCAAAATGAGATAGGTTTTATGAATGTTGATTGGGTCCCTCGTGTCACATGGTTTTACAATGTGCTTTGGCCAATTGGGGTGTATTTCAGTATCCGCCATTAATTGTTTTAGTTGGCTGCGTTACATGGTGTGTATGGTCATTTATTTATGTCCCTTAACACCACAGTAGGTACATAACATCTGCACATAGGCAAAAAAGATGACAACAAACAAAATAATAGCTGTACAAACAAAGATATCTTTTTATTGCACTTTACTATCAACATTATATTACAGCCTAATACTGGCAATCAAGAAATGCATCAATTTACACAATTATATGCTAAAGTTATAACAATTTGCAGAAGAGATGTCCAAAACATGATAATATTTGAACCTTTTTCTCCTCATAAAGACAAATTTATCAAGCTTACTCAAAGGCACCACATTGCAGAGACAGCATATGAAGATGGACTCTGTCTTTTCTTTACACAGCTCCTGAGGTTGTAACACCGTCCAGTTTTGAGTTAGTAATACCAGGAAATCAACATTTGTGTATACTCGAATCTCTGATGAGAACAACAATTACAAAGAAATATTGAACTATGCCTAGATAAGTGATGAAATATAGATAATAAATAATAAATAAAATTATTGCTTATAGCGCGCAAATTAACATTTGAATATGATCAAATGTGCAAAAGATTACAAGGAGGCTAAAAAGAAAGCAAAGAAACAATAAGCAAAAGATAAAATTTTTGCATGACCTGGCATTTTACAGGACCTGCATTTGTCATGATATCTTTTAAAACATCACCAATGGCTTACATGCAACTGTTTAACATAAGTATTGTAGAAATATATAAAATCAAATAATATATAATGGAATATATATTCAAAACACTCAGTGAAATATGTATGGAAAATAAAAGATTCATTGAATGTGTCAAAACAGAATTACACTTACAACTTCTCCTACTTTTCCCAGTGCATTGCATCACAGCCGGAGAGCAATTTTCTCAAAAGTCCTGCCTTTTGTGAATCGACCAAACATAACCGCTGTCTTCATTCGGTGCATGATACAATGAAATGTACTCAATTAGTTCCCAGATTTCAGGGTCAGTCCATTGGTTATGACAATGGCTGCTTTTCTGCTGTAATTCCCACCGTGGCTTTATTTCTGACTGGAACAAGGGTTCCCCTCATGTTGCCTAATGTGCAGTAGCTGTTTTTCACCACTCGGTGGCACGTGTCCCCGCTTTGCAGGATTGCTCATGGTAAATATCGGCCTCGATTTAACACCAGCAACAATACTTGAAAACGCAAGTATCTGAAACACACAAACGTGTGAATTTGTAGCCACGCCGATACCCAAAACATCACAAATATCATCATGTTATGTTTACTTCCGGTTTTTCGTTACTGCTACTGATCGTGAGAATGGTACGTTTTCAATCATAAATATCTCAAAAACGATCGCGGGGGCGACCGGGGGCGACCGGTCCTATTGAAAGTCTAATAAACAAGCTAGAAGGAAATGAAAAAATTGGACGCAAAAAGCAAGCAAAAAGAAAACAAAACACCTATTTGAAAACATCACACCTAACACACGAGAAACAAACGCTGTTCGATGGTCCCCTCAAAACACAGAAAAAATATCAGCAATTAAAACAAACTCACCTTTAAAAACTCGACTTTTCAAGAAAGATTATCTTCACATCAAATCATTGAGATGGATTCCAACTCAATTCGTTAAACACAAACGACGGAAAACCAAAAATTACTGCCACTATTCTCGCTTTTGGAAGATTTTCGGAGTCCGCCATTAGCATGTTGAGCGAAGAATCTGATTGGTACGAAATTGTCACGTGATGCCTGTCCACCCTCCTCTGACTGGCCACAGGAAGAAAGCAGTATGTTGACATGAACGCTTTATCATCTGGGCCAAACGGTAAGCCTTCCTCCTCCTATCGTATGGCATTTTGTGGAGAACATGCAACATATATAATTAAATAATAAGCACACTTTGAGATAATTTTCGCCATTCGTTCGGAAAGTTTTCAGAAAATATTGTCACATGCCAGCATATTACACATGATGTTGACAAACATTGTACATAATTTCTTCTTGTTGCTGTCATCATACTTGAAGCATTTTTGGGTGGTAGATTATCAGGTACATTATGATAAACATGCAATATTTCACCAGATTGAATTATATAGAAATCTTGAGTTCTAATAAAAGCACTGTGAAGTAGCAATACATGTACCATCTGGACTTTAATTTTTTTATGTTTGTTTGCCTTTTACCCTGAGATGGTAACAGTCTGTGAAATCAATGTATTACAATATTTTAAATGCAAGTACTATAGAAAAGAAAATCATTTCATAGTTCTCCAACTTTAGTTTTAAGCAACTCATTCATTACCTTTGCAATGCCCCCAGGGGGGATTAAACCCAGAAAAATTGGGAGGGGGTGTGCAGCCTGCTTCCCAAATCCCTTATCCTAGCTGTGACCAAAATCTGTGATATTCCCTATCCTATTTATGACCTGACCAAAAATTTAAAACCCTATTTACATTAATTCTGACTCATATATAAAAACCCTGTTTCTGACCAGTTCCCTAGTTCAGACCAATGTAAAATTAGCATAAACATAATTTGTGATGGGCTTTTGTTGATTTTCTTTTTGATAATGATGAAAAGGTGGCTTCTTGAAAACATACCCATATCAAGGCTAGAGTGCAAAAACCATACCCTTTATATGATCAAGATGGCCGAAATAAGCTTTAATTGATACCCTATTTATGACCAAAACAGCTGAAAAAGCATACCCGTTGGGGTTGTGCATGCCTATATATCCCAAATAAGGGAGTGCCCCCCTCCCCGGGGGGGTGTCATGCATTCCAACATTTTCTTATTTGAAGTAAGTAACTTCATTGTTCTGCTCTGTAATCCCTGATTATCATAAATTGGTTAATAGCCCCACATACGTTCTTTTCACTATAACAAGTTCGCTGGTGATTTTAGCAAATCTGTGAATTATATACTTCCCAGGAAGCTTAGTGCAACAGGCAAGATTGTAAAATTCTGATAAACTTAATGACAACATATTGCTCCAATATCAAAAAAAAAACAGTTTTGTACCAGTGAGTATAAAAATTGTAAATCACAACAATTATAACTTCTGAACAACAAAATATTTAATAATTACTTTATATATTTTATTGAAAAATTTCCCTTTAAAAGAACTGTGTAGTTCAATGTAATATTTTTAATGATCTGATCTCCACCACAAAAAGAATTTCCTGTGCTTTGTGCCCACTCCCCCTCTGTCCACTCCTACCACTTTTACATCTAGCATGTGTCTTTCTATCATTAGGCCTTATAATATATGAATATTTACTGGATGTACTGTAGAATGACAAAGTATAAAAATATTTTTGGTGACATTAACATACCAGTTTCAAAATGTTTCTTCAACAATAACTTTTTTTTTAAAAAAAAAAAAAAATAAATAAACAGTAGTATTTCACATGTCTCTACTACAGCAACAGTCTCTTGTCCAAAAATTAAAACCATTTGTCTACCACACTTGGGGCGCGTTTATTTGGGATATTCCGGAATAATCCTGGGAGCAGAATAGCCGGAATGGAAATCCAGGTATTCCGGAATGAGAATAGTTCCCAAACAAACGCGTACTCGCATTATTCCAATTATTCTTATTCCGGATTGATCCCAAACGAACGTGCCCTTAATGGTATCAATTGAAACAATCACTAACAAACAAACATACCAAAAAAATCCATTTTCCAGGAAAAAATGCCTATTTGCAAAGATCAGTAGATTGACTATTTCCTGTTGATTAACAATGTTCCCGATTTCGAAAAATGTCAATTCCCTTTCTGAGTAATAATAACAATCTTTTCCTCAACAGTAACTCTCTTTTTGAACTAATTCAATCCCTTCTCAGTTACAAACATAACAATTGTGCCGGCACGTGTAGCCTACGAACAAAAGTATAAACTTTGCAAAGATCGCCAGATCGCAGGGTACTCAAGGGTGCAAACAATTCATACCATGAGGTTGCTCTAAGGAGCCTTTGATTCATGTTTGATATGCCTGAACATAACAAAGTACTGTCTTGGACTATAATGCCTGGCAGAGACGTGTTAACTGTTTCAGTTGAGGAAGGTTGACAATCTCCACACTTAACCAGACAGTCCAGTTAACTTCCTTCTGGACAGAGTCAGGCACTGCAATTGAATTATGCAAAGAGTAAAGGAGAGTCTAACACATTTCATCGAACGTGATGCAATAACCTAACAAATCAAACTGCTATGGTAACAGACAATCTCGGTACATTATGGTGACACTTGGCATAATCCTTGACAGCCACACACAATGATACCTACATACGTACTTTATTTGATAGGCAGGTTTAGAAGGGGCAGCCAAAGGGCTGAAGCGGACCTTCTACAAAGAATTGAAAAATACAAACTAAAAAAGATAATATATTTACTACGGTCTAACTACTTTATAAAATCTATTAATTTAGATACTAGCTTATTCAAAAATTCCAACAATGGGACATGGATCTCTGCCAAGTGATTTGAACCACAAATTATCTTTGCTTGGGCCACTAATTAAAGCAAATACCAGGGCTCGAGACTAACTTTTCAGCTTGCTAGCCAAGCGGCTAGTCACAGGTTTGATTCACTAGCCAAAAGTTTTTCACTAGCCAGATTCTCTTATATCCATCATCCCATCAAGTAAAGTAAATGCTATCCTGTGTAGCTTGCAGTATGCTTTGAATGAACAACTGGGAAGTACAAAGTTTTCACACCCTTGATTCTCACAGAACTGCCGTCAAAACTTTGAAACTGGCACTGCCGAAAAACATTCTTTTCTTTCAAATTACCGATTCACGATTTTCATGAACAAAGTACATGTAATTCGTTCAGACACTATACAGTACATTGCAAATATAGTTACTTTAGGCATCGATGTAATAATTTTAGGGGTCGCACAACAACGAAAAGCGAAATTTTTACTTCCGTGAGAGTTTCACTCAGAACTTCCGTTAGCAATTTGCCGTTGCAAAACATTCCTTTCTTTCAAAATGCTGATTCACGATTTCTCATGAACACAATAATTCGTTCCATATTAAACTTTAGTAACAAGTTGCAAACGTAGGTCTCAATATTATATAGGCATCATTCGAATTTTCAAACAATTGCGACTTTTTTAATTCTTTTCAAAGCGTAAGTGACATCCAGATGTTGCGCACATGAAACCTAGAGTTCCGCGTGATTTCCCTCATGACTTAGCCTGTGTGGCAGGCGTCCGAAGGGGAGGGAAATGGGAAAGACGAGCCAGTGAAGTGCGAGAAGATCGGACGCAGGAGGATCGCGGTAGGTCCCTTCTCCCTCCCGCGCTCATTTTAACTTTTCTCCCTCCCTTTCTACGGCCTGCCACGCAGGCTACTCATGACTAATCAATAGCAGCAAGCAGTTCATTTGTCGTTCGTTGTACTAAGGGAAAAAACAAACAAAAAAGTCAATCATTCTTTCGCATTTCAGTAATTTAAAATTCTTGTTTGGGCCAATAAATTACATATGATATTTACTACACTGAGTCGATATTTTAAATTCTACACGCTTTGACTCCATTTCGTTTTTTGAAAAATTTAAAATTAACTTTTAATTGGTTTCCTCTGGGCTTCCAGTGCTCACAAATTTTCACTAGCCAAAATGGCTAGTGAAGCGCAAAAACCACTAGCCAAAATGGAATTTTTACTAGTCTGTGGCTAGTTGGCTACCGTTAGTCTCGAGCCCTGAAATACAAAGGGCTAGAATCGGAAATGATGGAACGTCTGATGTGAATACATTGTTCACTGCAGATCCTGCTGGGAAATACCCAAAGTAAGGTTGGAATGTCACTAAGCCTGTAATGAAGGCTTTTCAAGATCCATTTGTGATGACAAGGAGTTGCCACCACACAGCCGAGGGCCACGAAGGGAGAACCAAGGTACCAATTTCACCCCCAGCTGACATGTGCTTCAGAACATATGCAGTAAGGTATGGGGGAGGAAAAATCCAGTTGTTTTCTTTCAACCAAGAGATTGTAAATGTGTCAACTGCTTCACATCTTGGATTTTCTTCACATCTTTCTTGTTGTCTGGTCTGCAAGCTTGCAAAATGATCTACTGTGTGAGGACCCCACAGTTGTTCAATATATCTGAAGCAGGAAGGATCTAGCATGTAATCATTAGGGTCTCGAGCTGTTTAAGGCCTGGGTCAGGAATGTAAAGTAGAATTATGGTTGGGCAGCTGTATCTCTTGTTTCATTTGTTTTACCAAGCTGAACTTTTCCCTGTTTATAAAACTCAATGTCCTGCCTTGCCTTAACATATTATTTTTTGACCGTGAGTCATGTCATGTTAAAATTTGGTAAAGCAGCAAATTGGTGGCAAATTTCCATCCTATTGATCAAGAAATGAGCGTCTTCGATGCAAGTTGAAATAATCTACCTTGCTACACTGTATGTTTGGAATGATCTTCCTTGATTTTGTTTTAGAAGATATAAATGATCAAAACTCAAATTTTGTTGAAAAAAGGACCTTGTACACTTGAAATGCTGAAACTTTGCACGGTTACTTAAGTAAAGGTGTTCTTTCTAGTGTTGGTATACATTTTTAAGTTTAACTTATAAATTTTGAATTTTCGGCCGCCATATTGGAGAAGGGTCTATTCTATTGTGTACCTGTTTTCTTTGTATCAGAGTTGCATCTTCAGAGTCAGGGGACCCAGGTATTCATGTGACTACGTAGTGACATAGACTGATGACAAGATAGAATTTGTGGTGGCACCCATCATAGTGTTAGAATTAGAAGAGATATTGCTATCAATCAATACCATGCACTTGCTGGAATAACTCTATTCCTTGCTTGCAAGTTATGAAGGCTTCAGGATGTGTAAAGATCACCTCGTATTTTGCATCTCTTAGCTGTGAGAGGTTGGCATCACTGAGATCTAATTCCAAATCCTCCGAGTTTGTTTTCTTCTTCGCGTTCAATATCGCTGCTTTAACATTTCCTTCCTGGAGCCTTCTGATCTGGTCTTTGATCAGCGCATTTAGAGGGGAAACAACAATTACTACTGGATGAGCTGCTGCTCCACGTTCATAGTTGATTTTGTCGAGGAATAACGAAGGAAGAAGATGAAATATAACTGACTTTCCATATCCAGTGGGTAACACGGCGACAACATCACGGCCATGGTAAATTGCCTCGAGGCAGATAACTTGTTTAACTTTTAGATTAACGTTAGAATAAATACTATGCGAAATTGCAGCCTGAAGGCCACTGTAAAACATAGCGGGTAATGGCGGAGTCACAGCGTGAAGCTATTAGCCTCACTTTGAATTCGACAAAGCTCAACGCAACAAATTCCTTGTTTAGAGAGGACCCCTCCCTAGTGTTTTCAATTGTCATGGAAGCACGTGACCAGACCCTACCAGGGTCTCTCCTCGCTCGCCCCAGGCGGTAAGATGAGAGACCCTGGGAATGAGGTTGCCATAAGGACTGCGTTCCTTGATTTAACATCCTTTTTCCACTGCCTTACTGAATGAGAGGAAGCTCCGCTGTTTATTTTCAGTTCCTTGTCTTGTGAAGTGAGATCCGACAATTTGTTGATAATTTTCCCCATTCTTCTAGTAACAATTTCCATCCCTGTATAATCTTTGAGTTAAATTAAATCGTCTGCTTCTTTAAGAAAGTACTTGAACTTGTTAATTTCTTTTTCTATCTCGCCCTCAAACCGTTGTTCGTCCTCATGTGGACTTTGCGCTGTGGTTCCTTCGTTGTCGCTCCTGTTATGATGCTGTGTTTGTCTCGGCTCCCTTCTCAATAGTTCCCGAGAAATCCTGGCTGCAGTATCCTCACTCCATCCTGGTCACGCCATCTCTAATGTACTGAACTTGAAGGGTATAATATATTGAATACTCCCTGCTTGTATAATTCCACATTTTTTCTCCAACAATTTGCTATTGCATTCCCTCGAACTGATCTCTCCATAAAAGGCCTCGCATAACGAACATGTTATCTTAGTTATTTGATTTCAAAATGTCAATCAGCGAAAGATCACTACTACTGTACTCGTTGTATGTCGCATCCGGTAATAATACAGTACGCGACAGTTCCGGTCAATTATTACTTTAATGCCCTGAAAAAAAGTTTGGTCCAAAAGCAACACTTTCTAAGCATTTGAATAGGAACTTGTGCAAGAACATTGTCACTAGAAGTTGCTTGTTCTCGTTGATATTTTTTCTTTCCTCCTGCAAGTGTAATAAGTGGTAGAACTTGTTGGAGCCTGTTAGTTGGCATGTTGGTAAAAATTGTATAGTCTGTGTTTAATAGTATGGCTGGTCTTCAGTTTTTGAGCAGAGTGTGGTCACCTTTGATGATGATATGACACCTTGCTGCTGGGAGACCATGAGGACTCTTGTACCAAAGTGTGATTAGAAACACAAGCTTATAGAAATTTGTTGTCAGGCCGTTGAAACCAGGTGATTTATTATTTTCCCTTGAGTGCATGGCTTTAATTTATCCATACTGAGTTACAGCCTCTTTGTAAGTAATGCATTATTGTAAACCATGATACTAACATTAAAAGATTGGCTATGAAGGCAGGTCACAGATAACATGTGAATCTCCAAGGTTGAAACCTTCCTCTATCAGCTTCTCAGCATGATTTACAGCATTCAACTCCACAAGACATTTGCTTGATCCCAGATCTTGATTGAGAGACTATAATTTCAGATTCAATTTCTCCTTCTAACGCAGTATGCAGATATAAGTTGACAATGGACTTGATTTCATTTGGCAGCTAAAAGGTGAAACTTCTACTCTTCTGATCCACCATATAGGCTTCTTGGAGATTAACCACAACATTTGTGGAAATTCAACAATTCACAACAACAACAAAAACAATCTTCATTTGTTGTCACATTCACACTTGCTTTAAACAACAAAGTTACAAAATTGAATGAAATTATTAAAAGTAAAATTGGAGTACTAGCTGCCTGGAATAACCATAAGGGCTAGCGAAGCCAGGCAGCCAACATCATTAAATAAAATTAGAATACAGGTCGCTTTCCTTGCACGTTAGGCCGCGCGACCTTTTCAGATCGCACAACCGCACTGTCCACGTCCTTTCTCTTTTTCGTTCTTCTCATCGATCTCCCTGTCTTTTCTTTCGCTGCTTGCTTTTTTCAGTTTGTGCTCCGGTTAGTAGAGATTCAAGCAGTCGATGCTTTCTCTGAGATGGTCCCCGCAAACCCTGGTGTCGCAAATCGTGCAAGATCGGATGCAATCCTCGCGCAGCGGCAAGGCACACTCATCGCAAGATTCCAAAGCTTCGTCGGCGGGACATCCCTGGCACATGACAGGGCGGCAACATCTCTTGGTCTGCACTTTGGGCTTCTTGCGCTGCACTTTGGGCTTCTTGCGCTCATGCCTTTCATCTTCTTTTGCTCTTTCTTTTTTTTCTCCTTCTCCTCCTCTTCCACCTTCTCTTCCTCCTACTCTTTCTTCTTCTCTTTTTTCTTTTCTTTTTTCTTCTCTTCTTTTCTTTTCGATCGGACGACTAACGGCCATTTCTTTTTTGTCCATCGCCTTTTTTTTCTTTTGCGATTCAGTCCTCTTCCGGGCGGTTTCTTCGTCTCCTTCGCTCATCTCCAAGCGGTGCGTCTCCTTTAGCGCCGCTTCCCTCTTCTCTTGGTTCCGCCTTTATTGTTATCCCGTTGTCTTGTCTTGTTATAAGAAGATTGACGCACAAATGCACAAACAAGAAAAAAAGAAAAAAAATAGGAAAAGGAAGTCATGTACATATTCTTATTAAGTAACGTTCCGTGTAAGAAGAAGGCATAAATCGCTAAACAGATGCAAAATCTTCTGTTGGGTTAAAAGGTGCTAATTACTTAATTAAATAAAATTTCACCCATTTCATTAGTCGTCATATGTAAGAGCGCAAAATTTGAATTTATTTGCTTCAGTATGACGCCGAGCTTGTGCTTTAGTCAATTGTAAGTGAACATGCTTTGCTAAAAGGAGAAAAAGAATCCTTGAGTAAAGTTTCAGGAGCCTGGCATATGGGGAAGTATTGTTTCTGACGAAATTATTTTGTTACTGGAAGCACTTAGAGTAAATGACACCACACAGCATGGGATTGACCTTTTGTTGTTTATTCGAGGCATCAAGTTCAACTTGCCACGTGCACACGATATATTCAAACAAGCTGCTATTCATGACATCAAAAGAGCCAAAAAGGAACAGGACAAGAAATTGTTTGTAAAAAAGTGTTCTTCAGGGTATTGCTAACAGTTTATCGCAAAACAGATCTAGCTTATGGCAATTTAAAAAAACGATTCGTCAAACAGTTCCTCCTGGAAAGTTGACATCACATCTATCGGATTGTATCGGTCTTCTGTTTCGAGCTGTAATGCACTGCTTGAAGGGGATTCAAAAGTTCTCAATAAGAACAGCAATTCTTCTCCATGAAAGTTGTATCCATGCTCCACGATAGTTTGAATGTTTTCACGCAAACAGAGACATGCCACCTTTCTTGATTTCCAGAAATGTCCATATATTCTAGTCCGTGGCTGAAAACGGCGTGCTTGATTTCAAATATGGAGGTTTGTTCAAGAGAAGTACAGTATGAAATGTCCAAGTATTCCAGATTTGCAGCAGTATGCATTATTTGTAGAAGATGACGATTTGAAATCTTTGTTGAAGAAATGTTGAGGCGTGTCAACGTAGCAAACATAGTCAGTGGCAAGAAGCAATACAAGTCTTCCATTTCGGAGAGATCCAATTCGTACACCTCGGCTTCTTTGAGGTGCCTTCATCTGGCAATCAATTTCCACCAGTCATAACATATGCCAGAGGCTTGATAACATATGCCAGAGGCTTGATAACATATGCCAGAGGCTCTGACAATGTCTTCAATCTCCAAGTAACTAAAAATGTGAATCAAAACCACTGTCAGGAGCATCATGTTTGCTTGCCAAGATCAAACTGGTCGAGAGTTTTGATTTCAATGGATGACACGCTGCTTGCATGTATTTGTTTCACCTTTTCAAGGGTCTGGAGAGCTCCACCACAGGATTGTCAACGAGCTTGGAATTGATAAAAATAAATTTGAAAGGGTACAAGAGTGCCTTACCAGAAGTGGTATCACTCTAAGAGAAATCCGGGACATCAACTCCCTCCGATACAACGAGATATGCGCCATTGTTGCTTTACTCATCAACGGCTTTGAGTTGTGAACATTGGACCATGCGAAACATTTCAGATATGTTGTTATTTTATTACAGTCATAACTTTTTTTAGTTTCGTTTATCTATAATTATGAATGAGAATGTAAAACAAAGGTAACAGATATTGGTCAATACAACGCTTTGACAGCATTGTTTATCATACTTTCGCGTGTTCATTTTTTAGAGATAGAGTAACCTTTTTTAAAGATAGAGTAACCTGTGATCATACCCTCCCTCCCTCCCTGTATTTAGCTGCAACCGTATATCTAACCTGTATTTTTTAGGAAAGCATGTGATATTTGTTGATTTGATACTAAAAGTTGGATTTGTTTCTGAGAGCTTCAGCACTTGTTCATCTTATGAAATCGGAATAACCACAGAAGCCTCGATTTCGCCTTTGGTCTGGTTGGCTGATCACACGTCCAAAAACTAATGAGGATATTTTAGCCCCATAGTTAATGAAGACGAACTACATTCTCAAGGAACAGCAGAACTTTATTTAAAAACTAGTTACATTCATCAGCCAGTCACTGATTATGAATAGTGCACAATTTTGGAAATTCTACAAACCCTATTGAGTTCATTTGTCTGAATAGTTTTCTTGTTGCCGATTGTAATTCCCTGTCTGTAGGCTTATAATGTTTTTGAACATCAAAAGTTTTGTTGTCAGCGACGGCGAGAATGGCGGCGACTAAATCGCCTTTTGGAGTGGCCATCAGAGTTCTGATAAGAACTAATTGTTTAGTGCAAGACCGGTTTCGGAAGCAGAGTGGCATTCCTTCGTCAGTTGCTTTTTGTTAAGTGCTCAAGTGGCTGTGAGCAGTTGTGACGAGGGCTCGCGAGCGTGCAGCTTTTATACACTGAGTAAGACTGGTTCTGAATAAACTGACCAATCAATTCGATAGAAACACGGAGGAAATGTTTTACTTTTATGTCTTACATAAATTAATATCGTTTTTAGTGCAGAGTGCACTATTGGGATGGTTTGGGGGTTGACGCCGCTAAAGCACTATGGTAATAAGGCACTAAGGCACTCATGTTTGTTTAATTAATTAATTAATTTCAATTAATTAATTAGCCTTGTTTAGAGCGGGTGGGGTAGGTACCTTTGATTGCTACGTAAAACATACCATACTTACATTACTTCTTTCGTAACATCAGAAAACTATGTATGGTTCCAATATTCTCTTGTTATCTTTGTGGTACTATTCCACTCTTAAGAACAAAAGCAATTTGCTTGAAGCGCATGCGCAGATTGATTAGCGTTAGTGTCAACTATATGTTAGGTAAATGGTACATTTCATACACAATTACACTTGAACGTTAATTGCTTTTTCTTGTGGTGGAACACAACATGTAAGACACATGCGCTCTAGCACTGTCAGCATGATACAATCCGTTCTCGAGTTCAGCATTCATGCATGCGATACCACACTCCACTTAAAGGCCGATAGCAGTTATATTTCAGGTAATGTCAGTTTTCCTTTTTAGTGCAAAGAACGCTTTTGTGACAGCGTATCGTTTGGAATCATCCCTAGCTCGGTTAAAAAATGTCGTGTGCTATTTTAAAACAATTTCGTGTTTCCTAAGCTTTAAAGAGAGAAACGAATGGATCTCCTCAGCCGCCTGTTTATTTTCTCCCCCCATGAAAGAGAACAAGAAGTTCACAAATGTTTTCACCCTAAACATTTCCTAGTTAGCGACATTTAAAGTACCCGGTAGTAATGTCGTGACAAAAGAAACTTCTCAAATATTGCTGCAGACACTGTGGCACTTACGGAAACCGGAAATAAAAATTAATTTAGTCAGTCTTTGAGGGAACTCATTCACCGATGTAAGATATAAATAATTTCGGTAAAGTTAAAATGCTTCTCGGTTGTCTCAATCGATATCACTGGGTATTTTGAACTGGTTTATTGTTAACACGGCACCAACGGTGGCAACCTAATAAGAACATGCTATTCCGAGACACGACGTGACTATTTTATCAAATTAGTAACTGTTTATGGATGATATGAAAATTTGCCTCTTGAATGAAACAAAATCATTCCTCTTCCATTTTTGTGCCTAGTGCTCGTAGAGCTCAAGGCACCATGCTATCGAGCATACGTGTGCGTCTGTAACACTTGCCGTTCGTGTAATATGTCTAGAAGTGTCCTCCCCTTAACGTTTTTTTTCTGGGCGACGTGTAATATGTCATGAAGTGTCCCCCAACCCGACGTTTTGGTCAACAAAATCCAGAATTATTCCCGTGTGTGTCCGTAACTCGTGTTCTTCTCGTATTCTTTCGCCAACAACCCGAGACCACTTTCGAGCAATGTTCGTTTGATTTTCGTATCCCGAGAAGACATGACGTAGATCGCAACTTTTTGCTACGATCGCTCCATGTGCTCACGTTGCGTGTTTGTTCAACGACCTTGGTAAGTTTTCTATGTTAAGGTGCAACGGGGCATTTTCGCGGGAAAAAAATTCAAACCACAGCGCTCGTCACAAAACTTTTTTTTCACTACAAGCATGTTAAAAGTTATATTCGTTTGAAAGGTCGTTGAAATGACCTTTTTCGACTACAATAGTTTTTGCTTCTGAGTAACAAAAATATCCGATTGCATAATAACGCTAACCGCACGCTATGAAAACACGCTGACTTCGCAGCGATATATAACTTCTCCGTACCAAACATCGGCAAAGGTAAAATCTATTCCTTAACATTTCAGCTTCATCGTGTTAAAATGTCGGCGAAATCGAACGAAACCAGTACTTT
>JAHPZR010024231.1:0-12481 GCA_019787425.1 Platygyra sinensis | reverse complement strand
ACGTTGCCCGCGCAATTTTAAACAATAGTTAATTCAATTTCAAATCAAATTAATGCTGCTTCATTTAGTAGTCCTATCTTCTACTAGTAAACTGAGATCAAACACTCGCGAGTATTTCCTTCTAATCAGTTTATTTATTAGTCTTGTTAAAAGTAAATACAAATTAAGCGTTTCTTCTGTCGAAACCACACGCGAACAAACTAGTTTAGTTTTGAAACTCAAAGGCAAAATTATGACATTCTTTGTTTGGCTCTTTGCCAAAAACTACATAGTAAGGTGTTTGCTGTATTGCTCTATGCAGTGATATTTTTTTTTTGTAGGCTGCCTCATGCACGACTTGACACCACTTACTTGGCTTAATCTCTTTTTCTTTTACAATGTTTGTAATGTTTACTTTGATAGTGCTGTTGTTGCGCTCGACTTGACCTTGAGTAGAAGGACTTCTTGGTGCACCATGTGCAAATTTTATCTTGTGTCTTTTACAGAGGTTCTCCATGTTCTTGTTTCTAAATTCACCTCCATTTTCTGAATGCAGCGTTTTGGGGAATCCAGACATGAAAAACAGTTTCTCTAATTCATAAGCCACTTGTTCACCTTGCTTTCCTGTAAGGGGTATCATCCAAGAATATTTGGTAAAGTGGTCAGCCACATAAAGAACCCATGTGTGTGTTTTCACTTTACATTGACATGACAAATTTCTGAAATCTATTAAGTCGATTTGCACATGGTTCATGAAGCCATCTGTTTGAATTGGATGAGTAATGGCTTTCTTCTGGTGGTCTGTTACCCTTTTCTGCTGAAGGTGTAGGGTGCACATCGATATAAACAAGTTAACCACCTGCTGTGTAATTCCTGAATACCGCTTTTTAACATAGTCTTCTGTCTTGTCACTTCCTCGGTGAGCTATTGCTGAATGGCAATTTGCCAGCACTGTGAATATTTCTTTCTTCGGTACCACATACCTGTTTTGTTCATCTAGTATTTTCCCATCTTCAGCGGTCACTTTCCATTGTTTCTCAATTATTCGACGCTTGTCTTTTCGGTCGATAGTGATGGAGTTTCCTTCGTTTTGTGCCTTTGCTTTCAGCCATTGATACGCTTTTAGGTAGAACGAGTCATCGATGTAGATGTCAACTGGGCTAGACTTGTTTTTAGAATTTGATTTCAGCTCTTCGAGTCTTCGATAAAACACTTCTGAATCTGTACATGGATTCGCCATTTTTGTTGCGAGCACATGTCTGTAAGCGTGTATGCAGAGCGCATGTGTTTTTATAGAGACTGGGTCCAAGCAATTTAGGGCCGATAGGAGTCTGATAACAAATAATTAATAAGGCTTAGAAATATCCGTGAATTGTCAACGTTCTCCTGTGTGGCTGTGTGGTAAGGCATGTAGACTTGGATTCTGAAGATGGATGAGTTCAAGACACGGTATGTAACACTTTAGAGTTTCTTATTCTGATAATTCAATGCAAAGTCGCTCAGTGGGGGAGGGGAGGGTGATATGTCTAATGGAGGTAATAGTATGTGTAAATGTGGAAGGTGGGATAGGTAAAATGGAGAGAATAGCATGTGTAAAGGTGAAAGTTGTGATAGGAATAGGTGAAAGTAAGAATACAAAGAGACTGTGGAAGTAGTTTCTTTTCTGTTTATTACATAATTTCCTTTTTATTCATCTGCCTCTCCAAAAAAACAAAAAAACAAAAATCAGACAATTGAACCTAGGTTGGTAACTGATTTGACCTAGATTGAGAACAAATTTAACCTAGGTAGTTAAGGATCACAACTTTAACCTAGTTTGATCACTGGTTTTACCTGAGAACATATTTTACCTGCATACACGCTAGAAAGAGATCGCGGACAAAACCGCTGTTGCGAGAGAGCATTTAAAAGAGCATAAAAGTATGTATACATGACTTGTACACATGGGGATCTCGGATCCACTACCCACGACCCACGACCCACGACCCACGACCCATGACCCACGACCCACGACCCACGACCCACGACCCACGACCCACGACCCACGACCCACGACCCACGACCCACGACCCACGACCCACGACCCACGACCCACGACCCACGACCCACGACCACCCACCCACGCCAATTAGACAATCTCTTGCAAAAGTAGCATTTTCTGCTTTAGGCCTGGTTTTTCCTTTCCTTCCCCTTAGTAGTAATGCATGCTTAAATGACCGGAAAACCAGCCTCAGTCACGCCAAAAATGTCAGGCAATTTTAAGTTTTTCGATACTAACAGTTCATTCAAATTTTCGGCTATGTGCTGCTATTCTTACATGTACGTTGGTCGCTCCGCTCGCGCAGCTTCAGCACACAGGAGCTCCGCTATAACGGTTTGTGGGGGAAAAACCGTAATCGACATTACGGCTGAAATTGTGATATTTGCGCTATAAAATTTACTTCTGTCAATCCCTTGTTGTTGTTGTTTTTTTTTAAATGTCATCTCGTGTTTCAACTTAGTCCGATGGAGTAAACTGCTAGTTGACCAGTCCGCCAACATTTGGATTTGAGTTTCATCTGATGCACTATCATTTGCATTGAGTAGACAATTGGTCCAAAAGCTTTTTGCTGCTACACCGTGCTAACGAGTCCCAACAAGGTCGAAACCGCTCTCTATGGTTGCAATTCTTGGCTTTCAGTTTGGACTCTATCACTTTTCGTCGTCGCGTAAGTTGTCTGAGTAGTCAAATTCAGTCTTGCTTGAGATCTTATTTACAGATCCTACGTCTACCAGCACGTTTTTTCTTTTCCGGTCCCTTATATCATTTACATCAGTTTTACGGTTAGCATCTTTTGTACAGCTAAAGGCTAGCTTACGTCTAAAATTGTCCACTTTTTACGCCCAACAGCTACATTTTCAGCCCGTATTACGATTAACGGTTAACCCCATTGAGACCCCTAGTATGGATTAAAATTTTTTTCACGGTGAAACCGTTTGCCTTTTCAGTACAGAAGAGTGGAATCTACTTCACTGGGAAGTTTTGGTTATCTTCACGCTGAATTCATTCTTGGCTATTACGGACAAAATGCATCCTGTTAGCTGAAAGCCCAAACAGGATTTTAGAGAAGATTGCTATTTTGTGGAGTCTTCATTGATCTTAAAAAGTCCTTCGACACCGTCAACCAAGACATTTTGCTTGATAAGCTCAATCACTATGACTTTCGTGGAATAATTAATGATTGTTTCACCTCGTATCTCAAAAATCACACGAAAGCAGCGCAAGTACTTAGTAGTAGCCATCATATATCAGATAAAAGTGCCGTTAGATGTGGTGTTCCCCAAGGATCAAGCCTCGATCCATTGCCTTTCTTGCTATACGTCAATGATATCCACAGATGCTCGAATAAATTTAGGTTTTACCTCTTTGTAGACGATACTAACTCATGCTGTACGCAGAAAAGAATTTGACAGATCTTGAGACAATAGTCAACATTGATCTACAAAATCTTCGTAACTGGTTGACAGCCAACAAACTAGCTCTTAACATTAAGAAATCCAACTTTGTAATTTTTTATCCATACCAAAAGCGACTTCCTTACCAACCGAAACTTTGAATGTTTGAAAATGAGAAGAATAAATACGTTAGTTTCGAGTCTACATACAATACCTGGGCATTCTTATTGATCAGAATCTCTCTCGGAAATAACACATTGTTTCTACTGTTACAAAAATAAGGAAACATTTTGGGCTAATTGCAGAGCTACATCACTCTGTACCTTGACCAATACTACTGAATGTCTATTACTCACTAATTCATCCTTATTTAACCTATGGTCTTGCTGCCTGGGGTCAGGCATGCAAAACTTATGTTATCAAAAGTCTAATTCTTCAGAAAAAGAGCTCTTCGTTTGCTGTACTTCGCAGACTGGAACGACCATGCAAATCCTTTATTCCTCGAGGCTAACGTGCTTCCAATAACTTATTATGAGTTCGTATTAACCTTCAATATCAATCATAATTAAGCCCCAGCAAACATGTTAAACTTATTTCAGGAAACTTCTAATGTTCATTCATACAATACGGGATCATGTACGCCTGAAAAGTTTTATGTTAAAAAGTTCTAGATTAGAAATACAAAACAATTATTTCTCTCGGCTCGGAGTAAAGCTGTGGAATAAGATACCAACTGAAGGTATATAACAAATCTTCCAAAGAAATGGAGGATGACTATATTGATATCCTCCCTGATTATTAAAAAGGACGTACATAGATACCCTTGCTAAGGGTTTTAATTAATATCTACTTTTCTGGTCTTGATGCATTGTACGTCAGTAAGCGGTGTATTAATTAAATCAGTAAAAGTCTGTGTTTTATCTATTTTTAGCTGCAATCTGCAAGGTTGCTATTAATTTAAGGTGTTTTTTTGTTGTTTCTTATTAGATAACTTGTGTTATTCGTGTACTTGTCTTGCCCCGCCACCACAAGCTTTCCAGCTATTTGCAGGCCAAACTATCTCACTTCTGATTTTTGTACTCAGAATAAAGAATAAAGAGGTTTTGAGAAACGGACGTCAAAGAGGGTCTGGGGTTAACTAACTAGCGACAAAGAGCGAAAAATAGTACTGACTACCGACAAAACGAGGAAAAAATTACCTACTAGCGACAAAAAAAAAAAAAAAAAAATCTAACCGACAACCGGCATGGTCTAACGTCATAGAGATACAATTTTGAATTTATTTCTAGGTCAGGAAATGTCCAGATCTTCTGCTGGGTTCCATTTCACCAGACGTAACCATATTAAATCAAGATTTAGTCAATTGTAGAATTTCCTGCCTTCAAATTACTCTAGTCCGGGGATCCTTCTTTTCGTGGAGCCGCGGGGGCTCATTTCTAGAAGAGCGCGTGGCTTGTAATCGAGCGGACGGACGCCCTGCTGTTGTATTTTTACTGCGCGTTGTTTGTACATGCGGTCGGGTTATGAGTGGGATTGTTAAAGTTATCGTGAGTGGAAGGACAGGTCAAAGAGTGGCTAGAGAATTGCAGACCTGTGCGTCAACGGACGGTTAGGAGCGAGACCACTAAAGATAAGGCTGGGGCCTTGCCGCCAGCTGTATACGCCGTTCATCACACTGTCAACGAGTCTGAAGAGAGACTTCGATTCCCTGAAGAGGACAATGCATCATCAGCGATTGCAGTACCACAACGCGCTGTTAGTATACAATTTGTGGACGAAGGTTACATTACTAAGGTGTTTGAGGGTCACAGAAAGAACAAATTGATGAGTATGAGACAGATTCGGTTGACGAAGAATCAGATTTTGAAGAGCTTGTCAACAGAGCGTGTGTTGCACAATGCGGCAGAGCTGTTCGTGCATCTGTGCACATCGACATGTGACGGTAAGAGGTAATATAATAGTTGTAAAATCATTAAAGATCCATTTAACGGTGCAGATTGATACGTATAGCAGCGCAATTTCTGGCAAAACCCAAAGTGTAATCGAATAATCATTACAAGTTTTACACCTCGTATCGAGTTTAAAGTCTTTAAACTGCGCATAACAAATGTGAATAGTTAACTTGCATTTTTAAATATTAACCGAGACTTACTCACAACCGACAAAGGTCGAAAATGTTTAACCGACAACCGACAAAGTTATGAAATTTTAACCGACAACCGACATGTGCCCCCACCCCCCAAATTCAGACCCTCGTGAAAGAGTCTTCGGCCGGAAAGAGGTTTTCCAACATTCTGAGGCCAGGCCCGCTTGTTAAGTTATGCCATTTTCTTAGCCATTTTTAGTTTAGTGGTTTGACCGAACCCCGGGACCCCCAGAACCTCCCCCTCCCCTATATCCGCCCCAGAGTTGAAGAAACTGTTGATGAGACTTTCTTTATCAAGTTACACACTTTCAATGATTTTATTTTTAGATATCTACTATTGAAATACGCTAAAGGTTTTCTTAGTTTGAACTGAAGTTACAGCTAAGGCATTTACATTGGTTAGGGTTCCATTAGGTGAGGAGCTAGTAGATACTGCTGTGTAAGTAATCATTTCTTTGAGTGCCTAAAGTAGTATTACGGTTACCGGAAAATATATTAAAACATCGAAGAGGAAAATGTATCATGATGACGTCACAATTTTTTGACAATCAATGGTTAAATGCAATGATTGAATGCGATGCTGTTTTGAATCAGCAGATAGCAAGTACAATTTGTGCATGGCGGCAACTATCCCCATGAAAACCTTCAAAATATAATAGCATTAAAACAGCTACAAAACTCAAGCCATCCGTTCCTCTGTCTCAAGCGTGAAGGTGCTGTAACTTGTTTGAATCAAAACATGTCAAAATCACTTAAGGACGTTCGCGCGAAAATTTTCTGACATTGATTTTTTTCTGAAAATTTTACCATTGAAAGATGACGAGCTAGTGATGTCAGAAATGTAAAAAAAAATTGGGGGGTCACCGACTTCGTTTCAGAGAGAACATGCCCGGAAGAACACCTAAATGTGAGTAAATCGGGTGCCATTAGCGAAAAAGACCACAGCGGCTGAAAGTCCCAAAATATTGCAATTAGAGCTTTCAAGGAAAGTGTTCTCTGCCAAATATGGTTTAACTGGACCTATTAAGAGAATTTATTCAACTGGTGAGGGTCTTCAAAGAACAAGTTCGCATTTAGCGACCATAGTTTCACGTGCCTTGCAGCCGCAAGATGGTAGAATTCCATGTCCCTTGGACAGAAATCTTGGATTTTTTTTAACTTCCCACATTGATTTTTTACTCATTTTTGGACAGTGTGGAGATAGTTGTAAATTAAATCTGTTTCTGAAAAGAAAAGTAGGGGTCACCGAACGTTCAACATCGTTAAAGCCAATCAAAGCTATAGCACTGGGCACCTGCCCTATCATTGTTCATTTTAGAACTTAGCGCGCGCGCTCGATGCATGACGTGGCATATGAATTTCGTGCGCAGTAAGGATGCGCAGTAACAATTGGCGCGAACGTCCTTAAGGTAATTCCTTAGTATTGCATTGCGCATCCCTACTGCGCACGATTTTCGCGTCATCAGCGCGTGCACATGAGCGCGTGCACGTGCAAAACGTAAGAGATTTCCCTCAAACTAAGCTCGATAACGCAATAAATTCTTCTTTTCTCTTAAACGAGCACGGTGACCCCCGATTTTTTTTTCAGGTATTTGCTAAGAACAGTCTAATGAAGAACATATTTGAAGAGGAAAAAAAGTTTGATAGTAGAACATAATTTTTTTTTGGAAAAATAGTTCCCAACTGGGTGTATTTTGGCCAAGGTGAGGACTTGAGTTAACCACGGAACTGTCCGAAAAAGTGCAATATTCCCGCAACCAGGCAATTAAAAACGGCTTAAATGAAGCAATACTGCTTATGTAAATAAATGAACTTTACTTTTAAGACAAAACTTTGTGCCTTTCAAGTAACCAAGATTTAATTCTGTGTCAAGGTGATTCGAACTTTTAAAGCGCAACCAGTTAAAATACCCCATTTTAAGAGCCTGCTGACGCGTAAACAAGCACGGTGACCCCACTTTTTAATTGCATTTTTATTATGTTCATATCATGAATGTTCATTACGCCAAGTTTCAAAAAAAGTTTGATAGTAGAACAATTTCAAGGGAATTACCTTAATGCTCACTGACACGCGACAATCATGGTTATGATCAAGTCAAGTGAAAGCAGGAGGCAATTTGCATACACGAGTCGCCATTTTCCGCTCAGCTAGTGCCACGACAAATCATTTCCACAGGAATGCGGTTCGCTCTGTTTTTATTCTGTGCAGTGGCTACCTATGGCGAGCCTGATTCAGCTGTTCCACCAGATTTCTCAAAGCCATGGAAGTGTAGCGATGTCGTTCTGGTCGTCGAAGATAAGGAGTTTCATGTCCATCGTTATATCCTCGCAATGTGGTCGCCCGTGTTTGAGAAAATGTTTACGTCGCAAATTAAAGAAAGGAACTCGTTTGAAATTCCCCTTCCAGGCAAAAAAGCAAGTGAGATCCATGTGCTTCTATTGATTATCTATCTTAATATATCTGGAAAGGCGTGGAATGAATGTTTATTTGCCACACAGTTATATACATATTACAAATTAGAGTAACAGTAAAAAAGTCGTTTAAATGTAAGTAAAGAGGAATGAATTTTACTATAGCAATAACTGTGGCGAGGAGACCCCAAGAAACCACCAGGCTTATAAACTTCCTAGTCAAGCTCGCTGATGAATATCAGATGGAAGAGATTTTAAAGAGGTGCGAAGATGTTTTGGGGAAGTTGGTATCCTCTAAGCCAGATAATACCTTCCTCGATGATCTGACGTTTGCACAGACGTACAAGTTAGAAAAGCTGCTTGGAAGAATCGTCGACAAAGCTCGTCAACTGCGGCTGCGAGATTTCAAAAGTCACGATATGTGTGATAAAATGGCTCCGCTTATTTACAAACAGATTGTAGAGGGCATTATAGAAAGGCTTGAGACGAGTTCGAGGTACGGGAGGTACTTGGAACGCGAAAAAACTGCATATACAGACTTATAATCATTTGATGTGACTCTTGTAGCCCGATTTGTTACTTTAGCATACGGTATGACATATCAAACTTTGCCTATTGTTATGGTTTAAGTCTTTTTAGACAATAAGCCTGTTTTGTCTGTCCGTAGGGATTTTACCTTCTTGTTTCGCAAAATTATAATCGGGTCAATTCGGATTGAGTCGGCAACTTGCCGCTGATGACCAATTTTTCCCAACTGTAGCCTACTCGGAAAAACGAAGACAAACTAACAGGCGGTACGTCAACAGGTTTGACTGCGACGGTCATACCGCGAGCGCATGTTTCGGCGTAACCCAATCTAATTGTACTTTACTTTTATTTTAGTCGTCAAACAAGTATTATTTTTTAGCCCATGTTTTAGCGAGCAAGCGGCGATGAGTAGTTGGAAGCGATAAGAACAGGGTGGCTGCTATAGTTTATCCCTGTATAATATTCTTTATACGCTATGCTACTTTGAAAATGACATCTGTTTAACCCTTTTCAGACTGAGGGGTGGGGGGGGGGGGTTCAAAAAGCCCCCCTCCGGCAAAATCGTGATAACTCCTACACCGAAAGAGCTATGACGTTCACATTTTTTTTAACTTTTCCTAAAATTTATCTAGGAACATTTTAGTATTACTACCATGTCCATGTGATTAATCGTGTTTCCATGGCAACCAGTTTCTGACATAGGTTTTGGAAAATTTAAAAAATGGTGAATTTTTTGTTTTAAGATCGCGTTTTTACACTTATAGTGCTTTTTGTTGTTAAAATCGTCTTTGCTTTGGACTAGTCTTTGAATTACATCAAAATGTTTCAACATCGAATATTTGGGGGGGGAGGGAGTGGGGTAAAATTTGTCACTTTTTTGCTTTGACAAATATGCTGCTCTATTTTCCAAATAACACTTCCAAAGTCATTTGTTGGGGTAATAAACATTAGTTTAATACTTATTTTATACATTCTGAGCTTTTTTCCTTTTGAAAGTTGCTTTAAATTATAATTTTAACAAAAAAAACATAAATCCAAGATGGCGGATCTAAGATTGCGGACAACCATTTTAAATTTTAAATTTAAAATTTTATTGCTTCCTATTGCTTTTCCTCGCTGTACAAGTGTTTCCTTGTTACTAGTTCATAAGAAAGGATAACAAAAAAAGATGACTTTAGCAATATTATTGATATTTTACGTATCTAAGTGGAAAAATAAAAAAAAAACATTAAAAAATCGAAATATGACGTCACTGTGACTTCATCATTGGGCGTGGCAAGTCAAAACTAGGTGTGGGGCTTCTTTGTACGGAGATGATCATTGTGTGTAAATTTCATGACACTAGCATTATTGGTTCCAGAGATACAGAGGGGGAGGGGTCCGAGGAGCTCACCCCCCTCCCGTCACAGATTGACCAAAAAAGCTCAGTCTGAATAGGGTTAAAATTCGTGCGCGGCTACCAATTGCGCATGGATCTACGAAGACGATCAAAGAAAATAGAACTGTTGTCGATCGGCAACAAGACAAGTTTTTCTTTTGCACCTTTTTACGTTTAAATGATTTCGCTTTGCGCCAATTGTTCCACTCCTAAAAACAATTCAATAAAAAAAAAAAGAAAAGGAAGGCAAAAAATACAATTAAGACACACCGCTTGATGTCGAGAGCACGTGAAAAGGCGGTTTTACTTAAACCACATTTAGGCTTCGCGTTTGTGTTTTTTGGTCGGTTGAGACAAGTATACAACGCTGTTGAAGGCAAAACAATAGGTTTGATTTTCGCACCTTTTTCAGACAGTTCCGTGGTTAACTTCAAGTCCTCACCTTGGCCAAAATACACCCAGTTGGGAACTATTTTTCCAAAAAAAAATTATGTTCTACTATCAAACTTTTTTTCCTCTTCAAATATGTTCTTCATTAGACTGTTCTTAGCAAATACCTGAAAAAAAAATCGGGGGTCACCGTGCTCGTTTAAGAGAAAAGAAGAATTTATTGCGTTATCGAGCTTAGTTTGAGGGAAATCTCTTACGTTTTGCACGTGCACGCGCTCATGTGCACGCGCTGATGACGCGAAAATCGTGCGCAGTAGGGATGCGCAATGCAATACTAAGGAATTACCTTAAGGACGTTCGCGCCAATTGTTACTGCGCATCCTTACTGCGCACGAAATTCATATGCCACGTCATGCATCGAGCGCGCGCGCTAAGTTCTAAAATGAACAATGATAGGGCAGGTGCCCAGTGCTATAGCTTTGATTGGCTTTAACGATGTTGAACGTTCGGTGACCCCTACTTTTCTTTTCAGAAACAGATTTAATTTACAACTATCTCCACACTGTCCAAAAATGAGTAAAAAATCAATGTGGGAAGTTAAAAAAAATCCAAGATTTCTGTCCAAGGGACATGGAATTCTACCATCTTGCGGCTGCAAGGCACGTGAAACTATGGTCGCTAAATGCGAACTTGTTCTTTGAAGACCCTCACCAGTTGAATAAATTCTCTTAATAGGTCCAGTTAAACCATATTTGGCAGAGAACACTTTCCTTGAAAGCTCTAATTGCAATATTTTGGGACTTTCAGCCGCTGTGGTCTTTTTCGCTAATGGCACCCGATTTACTCACATTTAGGTGTTCTTCCGGGCATGTTCTCTCTGAAACGAAGTCGGTGACCCCCCAATTTTTTTTTACATTTCTGACATCACTAGCTCGTCATCTTTCAATGGTAAAATTTTCAGAAAAAAATCAATGTCAGAAAATTTTCGCGCGAACGTCCTTAAGTGATTTTGACATGTTTTGATTCAAACAAGTTACAGCACCTTCACGCTTGAGACAGAGGAACGGATGGCTTGAGTTTTGTAGCTGTTTTAATGCTATTATATTTTGAAGGTTTTCATGGGGATAGTTGCCGCCATGCACAAATTGTACTTGCTATCTGCTGATTCAAAACAGCATCGCATTCAATCATTGCATTTAACCATTGATTGTCAAAAAATTGTGACGTCATCATGATACATTTTCCTCTTCGATGTTTTAATATATTTTCCGGTAACCGTAATACTACTTTAGGCACTCAAAGAAATGATTACTTACACAGCAGTATCTACTAGCTCCTCACCTAATGGAACCCTAACCAATGTAAATGCCTTAGCTGTAACTTCAGTTCAAACTAAGAAAACCTTTAGCGTATTTCAATAGTAGATATCTAAAAATAAAATCATTGAAAGTGTGTAACTTGATAAAGAAAGTCTCATCAACAGTTTCTTCAACTCTGGGGCGGATATAGGGGAGGGGGAGGTTCTGGGGGTCCCGGGGTTCGGTCAAACCACTAAACTAAAAATGGCTAAGAAAATGGCATAACTTAACAAGCGGGCCTGGCCTCAGAATGTTGGAAAACCTCTTTCCGGCCGAAGACTCTTTCACGAGGGTCTGAATTTGGGGGGGTGGGGGCACATGTCGGTTGTCGGTTAAAATTTCATAACTTTGTCGGTTGTCGGTTAAACATTTTCGACCTTTGTCGGTTGTGAGTAAGTCTCGGTTAATATTTAAAAATGCAAGTTAACTATTCACATTTGTTATGCGCAGTTTAAAGACTTTAAACTCGATACGAGGTGTAAAACTTGTAATGATTATTCGATTACACTTTGGGTTTTGCCAGAAATTGCGCTGCTATACGTATCAATCTGCACCGTTAAATGGATCTTTAATGATTTTACAACTATTATATTACCTCTTACCGTCACATGTCGATGTGCACAGATGCACGAACAGCTCTGCCGCATTGTGCAACACACGCTCTGTTGACAAGCTCTTCAAAATCTGATTCTTCGTCAACCGAATCTGTCTCATACTCATCAATTTGTTCTTTCTGTGACCCTCAAACACCTTAGTAATGTAACCTTCGTCCACAAATTGTATACTAACAGCGCGTTGTGGTACTGCAATCGCTGATGATGCATTGTCCTCTTCAGGGAATCGAAGTCTCTCTTCA
>JAHPZR010024230.1:12500-29206 GCA_019787425.1 Platygyra sinensis | reverse complement strand
GGAGGCGCGGTGGCTCTTAATGGTTAGTGCGCCTCCGTCCTCCGGAATCGAGTAGCGTCCGGTGTTCGATGACCTGCCGGGGACCACTGTGTTGATGTTGCTAGGGCAAGACACTTTACTCTCACCCCCAGTGCCCCTCTTCCACACCAGGTGTATACATCGGGTTACGGCGAATTTAATGCTGGGGTGGAACCCACCCCCCCTCCCCCACCCCCTCACACACACCCCTGCCCCCCCCCCGAATGGACTAAGCATCCCATCCAGGGGGAGTAGAAATACTCTCAGTCGCTTCAGCTAAGGAAACCGGGATAAGCTCCGGCCTGATGGGCACTTGGCTCGTATGCAGACTTATACCTACCCTGCCTACTTGTCCCATTAATAGGTGTGTTGGTACGATTGGTACCAATGTAATATCATTTATTCCATTGGTATTCCATTTGAAATGCATCTTCATTAGGAGGACTTAGAATATTTCCGTTGGCTTCAGGCTGAGAGGGGTGCATTCTACTTGTCCATTGGTGCGATTGGTACCATTGGTATCAATGTAATAACATTTATTCCATTGGTATTCTATTGTGAAATGCATCTCATTACGGGTGACTTGAATATTTCCTATGGCTTCAGGCTGTGTGGGGGTTGCATTCTACTTGTCATTGGTCCGATTGGTACGGTTGGTACCAATGGTATAACATTTATTCCATTGGTACGTATCTATTGGGTGAAATGCATTCATTATATATTTCCGTCGCTTCAGGGTGAGTGGGGTGCATTACTAATTGTTCATTGGTCGATTGGCACGCTTGGTACCAAAGGAATAACATTTATTCCATCGGTATTGCATTGGTGAAATGCATATCAAATCGCGATTCTTGTGTTTAAACTTACCGCTTTTCATCAAAACACACGGTAAGAGGCAGGCTTTCCAGCCAAACATTGCATTTAGATTGTGTTTAAGAACAAAGAACTAAGATTGTATTTAGCGTGTGTTTAAGCTTGCAGGCTATAATAACGAAGAATTTAGATTGCATTCAGCGTGTTTTTGGGCTCGCTCGCTTTAAAAACGAAGACTAAACGTACATCGTATCTAGCGTATGTTTGGGCCCTGGGGCGACGAGAGGGTACTCCCTATAATGACCTACACGGGGAGGTTCCGCCCAAACAGGGTACCTTTTTAAGGCTTCAGGTATATGAAAGGGTAAGGATTTCACAAGCTGAGGTATATAAAAGGGTAGGGAAATCGGCCGTTTAGGTATTTGAAAGGGCCTTTAATTATAATACTTCAAATAGACGCCCCTTTTGGCTGTATCAATTTATTTACTAAGCACTACATGAACTAGCCTGAATTTCAGCCGTCTCCTCCTCTCGCTAAGTCTCGGGAGAGAGACGTCTGAAGGCACTGGGCGATAATGCTGTCCGGTGACGTCACTACCCGAAAACCTGGTAGTGGTTCTGATTGGTTGCCGTGTTAATTTATTTGCCCGACGCGAATAATTTGAATAATTTTATTGCCAAACTTCGTGCGTTCACTGAAAATGGCAGACGAAAATCGCGAGCTAACGCCACAAGAGTTAAAGCCGTTTCTGGTGTATGCTCGACATTTGGGGTTCAAAACCTCAATCCGCAACAGGAAAAGGCAGTTGCAGAATTTCTTAGAGGAAGCGATGCATTCGTAAACTTGCCTACGGGATATGCGAAGTCCGTAATATATCATAGTCATCATATGGCTCCATTCGTCAGTAGCGATTGAACTTCCAAAGCAGCACAGCCATTTTCCAAACGAAAGTATAGTCGTATGCAAAATTTACCTGAAAAAAAGTCTGAAAACTTGCAGCAGTTCACTCGTAAAAATTGTCATTTTACTTTTGATATGTACGGCTAGCACACTAAATACAATTGCATTAAACACTCCTTGGAATCCATAAATGAAGACGTTTGTTGGGTTTTTCAACGGCCATTCTCATGCATGAATGACCCCGGGAGCAAGCAAATCTGCACGCGAGCAAACAAATTATTCTGCACGTATTTTCTTGGGGCTACGGGCTGAACATATACTGAAACCTATAAAACTGATACCCTATTACCACAAAATTATAAGTTTCATTAGAAGTTTTGTTCAGTCGGTAGCCCCACGAATAATTTAGCTCGCCGCGTTGTAGATTTGCTTTCTGTTGGGGTCATTCATGCATGCGAATGGCCGTTGAGAAACCCAATCCGCCCGTCTTCAGTTACAAATTTCAAGGAATATTTAATTCCAGTGTATTTATGGTGAGCTAACCGAGCATACTGAAAGTAAAATGATAATTTTTACGAGTGGACCGCTGCAAAGTTTACAGCGGTTATCAGTCACACGCGCCTTCCAACGATTTTTTTCCATTTCGAAAACTACGTTTTGGTGGACGTCAATCAAACGTCTCCATGACAATAACGGCGTCAAATTCTCAGAGTATCCGAGTTGCTCTTTCATATCATCTTTACTTGACTCGTCGATAAACAGAAACTGAGAAGTAAGACTTATAAAATCGTTTGAAGCGCCTTTTCGTTCGTCTCGCTCACGGGCAATGCTTTGAAGCTACAAATTTACAAACATTGTACAACCACAACAACATGAGAATGAACTAAATATAAATATAAACTTTATTACAGAATGAACTACAAAAGTCTAACTGCTAATCTCTCGCGGCTTTCGTTACCTTTTTATTTCTGACATTCCCACGTGCCGTGTGGTTCTCTTGACGGTTTGTTTTGCATATAATTTGCCTGTCTGGTACTAGTATTCCAACCACGCTTGAAACTCGTCAAGATTGATCTCTGCATGCCGGGATTATCACTGAGTATTTTAGCAAGGCGAATGACAAACATTTCTGCGGTGAAAATAATCTGCATCCATAACAAGCTGATAAATAGTCAATCTCCACATAAAGCGACTCATTTCAGAGGCCAACTTTTTCAGGTACCTTGTATCTTTCCTTTCTTCGACTTTCTCTTTGGCGGATCGCTCACGGCTCTAATTTTGTTTCGTACGCCGCCTTCTTCACAAACGTTTCGCTCGCAAAAAGTGTTTATGCTATGCAAGTCAAAGACAAACCATGTTTCCTCTACATAAGAGCCCTCCATCTCAGCGAAATTGCAAATTACTTTGTCAGAATAACTGAGCGATTATTCCTGATCCAACGACGATCGAACATGGCCGTGAAACTGACACGACGAAATGAACACGAATATTGTCATGGATACATTTGATTGACGTCCACCAAACTTAGTTTTTGAAATGGCAAAAAATCGTTGAAGGGCGCGTGTGACTGATAACCGCTGTAAGCCTTTTAATTTTTTTTTTTTAATTTGCATACGGTCCATAAGGAGGCGGAGATGATTGACGTCACCAAAACTTAACGGTTTTGTCTAGACTTGTTTTTCCGCTGAAAGTCGCGTGTGAAATTTCATAAATTACCTTATTTCACTCGTGACGTCACCGGACAGCATTAACGCCCAGTGCTTTCAGAAGTCTCTCTCCCGAGACTTAGCGAGAGGAGGAGACGGCTGAAATTCAGGCTATACATGAACTTCCTAATAAGGTATGTGAAAGGGGTACATTTTTTTTAACAAAAGGTATATAAAAGGGGTACCTTTTCTGCCAAAATGGTATATGAAAGGTTAAAGGTTGGACATCGGGGCGGAGCCTCCCCGTGTTAAACCTTGTAAAGTACCCCTCCCCCCTCCCCCCGGGGTTTGGGCTCGCAAGCTTTAAGAACGAAGAACATACAGGCTCCTTCGTGTAGAAGATACAATACACTTCTCAACACACATTGTATTTAGCGTGTGTTTGGGCTCGCAAGCCATCAGGAAGAATGCCTATTGTTCTCGGGACATTTACTTCCAGTTTGTAGATCTGTCATTATCACGCCTTACGCTGAGAAAGAGCCTCAGTCATTGGTTGCCGTGGCGCACAACGATGCTCATTAATTTGCTAAAGGCGGCAAACTAAACAATGAACGCAGCGCGCCATTGTTTCTCTTTTGTCTCACAAAATTGCACATATGCGCATATTTTACAACCAAAAATGTATGGGCTTTGAAGGTTTGTTGTATTTGATCGAGAGTTACAGACTGTCATATTATAATTAGCGACCTTCAGACCTGACTACGAGTGCGAAAACGAGTGCGACTTTGGAATTCCGCGGGGCTGATTCTACCCCCCGAACCTTAACTTTTTCCCGTTGCTGACTAGCACACAATCAAACGTTAGTGATATGAATGTTTTGATAAGTAATTATTGGAGGCAAGTAAATTCGATTTGAAAACTCGTACTCGTACTCAATCTGCTACTCGTGGTCTGATATGAAGGTCGCTAATAAAGCACTGCAAACCGATAAAACGTCGAATTTTCTCCACGCGGGCGAGATCATGTCTGATTGTGTCGTAAATGAGCACACTGCTTTTGACTATTTTTCGGGCGGAAACGGTAGACGCTCAGATGTTTGGCTTTGCTTCTGTATTTAAGAGATTCTAACCCTCACACAAACCAAAACAGTGAGTAAATAACGTTACTTTCCTTAAAGACGCGGATCTCGTAGACGAAAGATCACTCCCTAAACGTATTGAAAACAGCCTACTTTAATGTTTTTGTTGCGTAACATTCGAGAGATTTTCGCAGAGACGCCTCTGACATAGGAAATGACTACTAAATCGATCGAAAGGTAGAAGATGTGCTAACTTCGGAATGATGGCGGTAGCTAGAAACGTCGCAAGAGGGGTCCCCGTAAGATTTACAACTTTTGATGAACCACAAAGGGTACTTTCCTCTCTCTGGATTGTTCTGCTTCTGTCGATGGTATTTATCCAGCCCTATTACTGAGTGTATCCAAAACTGATCTTTTGTGCTGGACTGGATGATGGGTGCTGTAGTCGAGGTCAGTCTGCTTGTCTGTGTTGTTTTCTTTATAAACTCACTTGTATCTCTCCATGCACCCTGGTGGTTGTGGAGTCCAGAAAAAAAAGCCTGCTGTCTTCTTCAACCCCCTTAGTAAACTGCATGTTTGGGTTGACAGAGTTTAGATGGTTATGAAACTCTTCCACGTAGTTAATTAGGTATGGCTATCATCCACTTACCACCTGTACCACCATCGTATAAAATGAGCAGCGGTGGAAAATTAAATACCCTTTCATCAGTCTGTAAACTCCATCACCAGGTTAGTGTTTGCGGCACTTACTGGCGACCCATGACACAGCTACGTTTGCGGGTAATGATTTTGTTCGGAACTTGAAATAGCTGTTCTTTAAGATAAACTCTAACAACTTCTTGATGGTCATCGCCAGAAAAGTCGAATCAAAGTGCATGGGGCAGTTCATTTGTGGCCCACTGGACCGGAAAGATAAGATTACATTGCATTTCAGCATACACGATTGCTCAGCTGAAATCTTAACTATCTGAGTGTCGCTTTTATACGCTATGAATTCCCTCGTGAGTTAGAAAATTCTCCCTTTTCTGTTGCTAAAGAAGGATGGTGGAAAATACGGAGCCAACTCATTATTGTCGACGGTAACCTGTATTAAAAGTAAAATTTTATACCCGAAAGTGCAAAAATTTCTCTGAATTGGAATATAAAAACAGAGAAGTCAGGTAACATATTTCACCACGTATTTCTCCAAAGATTTTTCAAAAGTCAGGCAAAATGTAAGAAAACTAGACCTTTCAATTAGCAAATTTGCTTCGTTCTAGTCTTTTGGAGAGCTTACTGCGCGCTGTAATGTTCCGTGAATTACATGAGCAAAACGAAGCCTTGCTTGGTGTGGGTGTCGTCATCATTCAATAAGCCACTACTGTTTTCTTCGTACTCAACCATGGACATATCTTTTCTTTAAATCGTGAGCCGTTAGATAGCCCAATATTTCAGCTGGCTCGTTAAACCGACAAAGACTAGAGTTGTTCGGTAGAAAAATCTTTGTATAAGTGGCTACAAACCTTGCTTTAACGTTTAAGCAGAGTCAGTGTCAAACAGAACTACCAATGTACACTACTGAAGCTAAATCGATACTCGCCGTTTTGTTTGCTCGTTCTTGACTTTTTAAGAAGACAGTGAGAACCCCCAAATTTTCCCAGATAAAGAACTTGATCGTCGATGTAGGTCTAGTAAACACTAGAGACAACGAGGCCACAGTTCGAATGCACTACATTTAATCTCCTTGCACGTAAACGCGAATAAAAATAAACGTGATGGCAGCGGTGTGATTCAACTGAAGAAATAAACAAGAAAAAATGTCTAAGTACATAATATAACGACCAAAAACTGACGATATAAAGTATACTTACAAAACTGTGGCGATTTCCAACGGAAAAAATTGCAGAATAATACTTTTAGTTCACAACAGTGAAATGCAACTTAGTAAAGCAGCAAACTTACTGCAGGCAGCTAACACGCACTGCGAAAATAATTACTAAGAACGCTTATGTACTAGAAAAACAAATTTGTCGTTACGTAATCCCCAGGAGTCACGGAAAAACGCGACACGCCCAAAGCATAGAAAGTTCTAGTCGCTACAGTCGATATTAACCCATGGACATCACTCTAGATATACTTGCATTAATACATCACTTTCTCCAATGCAGTGATAAGTTTTTGTAAATAAAACGAAGGTGAAATTTATATTGAGCATATCCAACATTTTTTATTACTGAATTAAGTCAATTTTCTTCAATATGCTAATTACAAAACGCACTAATCAAGCTTAATCAACATTCACCTGTTTGTTTACTCGTTAGACCTAGGAGAAGGAAATCTTGAAATGTTGGCAACGGAAGTTCTTGATGACCAAGGTCCAGAACAAGGTAATTTGTACTTTCTGTTTAAAAACTAAATCCATGTGTAGGTTCTTCTTGCAATAAATCAACAGCAGGAACACAACTTAACTAAGCAATGCAGTGAAAGAAGGATTAGACAACCAGGGCTGTGGAAGAACAAGGCTGATATTAATATATTTTTGTGATAATTTTTATTGAACGTTCTTTGCATCCGTTATTAGGGTCTTCGAGTTATATTAGTGGGAGAGAAGCGTTGTGTGACGACCCTGACTTTGCAAATAGTGCCTTTGGACCATGGGAAAGGGTGCTCTATAAACGTATTATTATTATTATTATTATTATTATTATTATTATTATTATTATTATTATTATTATTGTTATTATTATTATTATTATTATTATTATTATTATTGTTGTTGTTGTTATTGTTATTGTTATTTCTATTGCTATTGCTATTGCTATTGCTATTGCTATTGCTGTTGCTGTTGCTGTTGCTATTGCTATTGCTATTGCTATTGCTATTGCTATTGCTATTGCTATTGCTATTGCTATTGCTGTTGCTGTTGCTATTGCTATTGTTATTGTCATTGTCATTGTCATCTACATTACCCAAAAGTAATGAGAGCAGCATTTCAGGTTAAAACACTGCAGTTTTCAATTGGAATTCTGTCCTCAGTATTGTTGGGCCATTTTTTACATGACGAAACTTTCAAAGTTGGATTTGTAGTGGCGCGACATAAGGGATAATCTCTTTTTCAAAAGCGTAGTGTTCCGCGCGTTTTTGTTTTTTTGCTCCTTTAATTGCTTTAGGAACAAACTAGGAACGCACAATAAAGGAACTTTATTTGCACAATAGGAACAAAGGTCGGCAAATATCGGAACAATCTGGTCCGTTAGCAGCAAATTGGAACACAAAGTTCCTTTTCATGCTAACCATAAGGAACAACCAGTTCCTCTTTTATTCTTTTAGGAACAAAAGGTCCTCTTTCATCACTTCCGATTTCCCTTCCTGTTCCTTTCGAAGCGGTTGGGGAAGAAATGTTACCAATCTAATTTCTCGCTCGACACAGTAAGGAACAAGTTGTTCCTATTTACTGGCATATCCACTGCTGTTCGGAACGCCTTGTTCCCTTTTGGTTCAAATGGTTCCTATTATTTCCGACAGGAACGGGATTGTTCCTAATCGAGGTGTTTTTTGGTTTCTCAAGATGAGTTTTATGTCCCGCGCATAAATGAGAAGAGGTTCCAAACTTCCGACAAAGGAACTAGCGTTCCATTTTGCGCAAAGTGTAAAACGAAACAGGCTTCCTGAAACTACTGTCCATCACCTCCTCTATACAAATTTATCAAAACATACATCCTTCAACAATCAAGTTAAGTATGAGACTTGCTCGCTACTTGCTTAATCTCGTTCGGGCTGGCCCATTCAAGTTCAAGCTTGTGTCTTTGTTCCTTTCGATAAATTGTGTACCAAATACGGACAAGGAAACAATGAGGCATGAGGCAAGAATGACCAAGTGCGGGCAGTAATGAGCTAAACAATATCTCATTGGCGAATAGGATGATCTCTTGGGTAACCTTTTGCTAGTATATATGCGTGTATTCTTTCCAAAGATATCGATTTTCACCAAATGAGTAGCAGGGGAAGGGTTCAGCAAATACCGTTTTTGTTTTTTTTGTTTTTTTTTTTGCGGCTCAGAGGCTTCGCCGCAAAAAGAAAACAATATTTGCTGAACCCTTCCCCTACTACTTAAAGGTATTGCAAAAAGAAATCTCAGTTAGAGAAGTGGGGTGTAAATGCAAAAGAACAATGCATGTCTCAAGCCACAAAAACAAATTTATTAAGAGCGCACAAATGCCGCCAAGAAAGAGGCCTCCGGTGATTGACTTTCAGAATGAGATCGTAGAGATGTATGTCAGACGTGCGGGTGTAGAAGAGGGGCGGGGAATCGTGAGAGGGCGCCGTTTTATTAGATGGGTTTTTGACAAAAGGCTGGGGGCAAATCAGACCACATCAGTAATGGCAAAACTGAGACAAAACATAAACACATCTTTTGACATCCGCTACACTTATGCCTACGTTCTTGTCAACAACGAAACAGGGCTTAGCTAGAGAATGTTTTTTTTTTTTTTTTTTATAAACAGCACAAAGGCTCTCCTTGGATAAACAATTTTGCAGAAGCAGAAAGATGGATGAATGAGGAGGAAAATAAAAGATTGAATCTTGATAACATCGAGCGTCCAAACACGAAATGGACTTTGATAAAATTTTCAAACATTGAAGTAAAAGCCGTGCTTGACAACCAACCTGTGTTAGGCACGGGGCCATTGCCAGAATGATTGCGAAATCTTGCGCATCGGCGTCAAATGTTTTCGCTGGACTTTTTTAGAGATAACATGTGTCTTTGGCTATGCATTGTCGTTTATCAAGGAGCGCGTCCAGATCGTTGCACCCGGGCGACGAAGCAGCTAGCGAAAGGCTTTTTTAAGTCAGATCTAGTCCCAAGAACTTCTCTTGACGAACTGGACAAGGTAGAGGGGTATCTGAATAAAGGAAAACAACTTTGTAAATGGATAGGAATCAAGGTATACGAGCCTGATCGGCAAGAAAATGGCGAAATATATTGGCATCTCAGAAAGAACACCTCTTACAAGTTAAAAAACATTATGACGATTGGAATTCATGAAGGTCACGCATTTTTTAATCAAAGACATTACAAAACTGGCAAAAACCTATGTATGCAATAATTGCCAGGGCCGCTTCACAAAAGCTTGCCACCTTCAAAGACACATCAAAATATGCGCGCAAGGAAGAACAATTATTGCCTGCCCAAATGAGAAGGTTAAACCCCCACAGACTGTGTATAAGAGAACGTTTTAAAACGAGAGCTAAGCTTCTCAATTGTCAATAAGCTGGCTTGAGAAAACGGGCAAGCAGCTGGGCATACATATTCAAAACGCCATGTGCGGGCATGGGGTCAAGAGGTGGATATTGGGAGCTCCGGTGGATGGGTATGCCTCGAAATCCGTAACAGTCTTCCAATACCACGGGTGCTGGTGGCATGGATGTCGTAGATGTTTTACCGACAGGAACAAAAAAATTACCCACGGCAAAACGAGAGAAGAATTATACACAGCGACAGAGGCGCGAACAAGAGCCCTGAGAGAAGCAGGATACCGCGTGATAGAAAAGTGGGAGTGCCACGACATAAAAACGAACGAAAGAAACCCACAAAAGCAGACTAAAACATATCCGAACGCTATTTTCCATGACTTAGAGTCTTATCACGACAAAACGAAGAGAAAAGAAGCCACAGATTCTCTGACGTACGAAAACATTCACGTTCCAATTTTTGTGAGCATTGGTGACACCCTCGAGAGCAAGCCCACGCATATTTGTGATCCAGACGCCAAAACACTGATACAGAAGTTTATGTAAGAGCTGGAGAGGCGAGAAAAAACATCCGGGCGGTAGTAAGGCAAGAGTTCATGCCGGAGGACATCCACCTTTTCACGCGCAAGCAACACAGAGCTGCGCAAGAATGGTGCGATCAGGTACCAGTGCTAGGACTTGGCTGCGGGCGGTACGATTTGAATCTGATCAAAGAACATTTTGCAGAGTTGCTGGCCGACACGACAAGCAAGGTCCAGGTTGCAAAAAGGGCGAAAACTACGATGTTTATGAAGACAGACGGCTTTCTCTTTTTGGACATCATCAACTATCTTGGCCCTGGGACAAGCTACGAAGCCTGGGTGAAAGCGTACGGGTGTTCAGGTCAAAAGTCATGGCTGCCATAGGAGTGGCTTGGTACCCCAGAAAAGCTGAACTACCCGGGCTGCCAGATTACCCGGCTTGGCATTCAAAGCTTAAGGAGGGTTGTCTACTGAAGCTCTCGGAGTTGAAAGGATGCAAGAAGATCTTCAAAGAAAAGGGGATGAAAACTTTCGCAAACTGGCTGCGCTACTGCAACAACCTGGACGTAGCGCGAGGCCTGGAGGCTCTGGAAAAGATGCGTGCCCTTTACACTGAAAAAGGTATCGACATCTTGAAAGACGCGGTCAGCCTACCAGGAGTGAGCTTACATTACCTCTTGCGCGGGACGATCGAGAGAGGCGCCCATCTGTATAGCCCTTGCAAAGAAGCATATGACATGTTGAAAAACGCAATGGTGGGCGGGCGGAGTATTGTGTTTAAGCGCCACCACGAGGCCGGCGTGACACCTATCAGACCCCACAGATTCACAAAAACAAAAACATGCAAACGCATTATTGGCTACGACGCTAACACACTATACCCGTCAACGATGATGAGAGAAATGCCGTACGGGAAAGAAAAAGTCGTGCGATACGAAAGACCAAGAGAGGCGGCGGCCACGCTCATCAGTCGCCTGAAAGCTGGAACGTGGTTTGGCTTCGCGGAGGTAGACATCGAGATCCTGCAAAAGCCGAAATAAGAAATGCCGCCGTTTTTCTTGAACAAACAGATCCCCGATGAGTCTGTGCCTAAGCACATGAAAGATTACACGGATCGTACCGGCCGGAAGAGGGGTGAGGGAAAGAAGCTGGTCGGGGCTCTATCAGCACAAAAGCTGCTGCTGTATGCCTCGCTAATGCAGTGGTATGTGAAGCATGGCGCGGAAATCACGGCGGTTAATCGGACCATCGACTACCAGGCGACGAAGGCCCTGAAGTGGTTCGTGGATGAGGTTACGGATGCGCGGCGGACCGGAGACGTAGACAAGAGTAAAGCGCTGTTGGCGGACGTATTTAAGCTGCTGGGAAATAGCAGCTACGGGAAGCTAATCGAGGCTCTTGAGAGGCAGACTCGCGTGATATACACGAAACATGAGAAAGTGGTGAACAGAGCACTGAGAAGTGCGTACTTCGAAGACCTTGACGAGATAGGGAGGGCTTATAAGCTAGAAAGCCGGAAGCCACGAATCTTCAAGTTGATCAGACGTCCATTCCAGATAGGGTTTGCGGGGTATCAGTTGGCTAAGCTCAGGATGCTCGAGTACTATGACTCTTTGGACAGATATGTGGATCGCCGTGACTTTGAGCTGATCCAGATGGACACGGACAGCAACTACATGGCCATCTCGGGCGACAAGCTTGAAGACATCGTCCGCCCAGAGCTGCGGGCAAAATTTGAGTTGACAAAGAAGCAGTGGCTGGCATGGAACAAGTGGAGCGGGCGCACACCTGGGCTGTTCACACTGGAATCTGAAGGTAGCGGAATGATCGCGCTATGCTCGAAATGTTACTTTGGCAACGGCGAAAAAAAGAAGTTTAGCACCAAAGGCATGTCGAAGAAACAGAAGGAAATCACCTGGCAGCGTTTGAAAGCGGCACTCAATGACAGTATTGATAGAGCGGAAAACCGAGGATTTCGTATGGTTGGCAAGCAGATGGCCACATATGAGCAGCACAAGCTGGGTCTGAGTGCTTATTATGACAAACGTTGGGTGCTGGCAGACGGCATTCATACAGAGCCGAACGAGTTTGACATGACTTGAGCAGGCGGCAGCTGTGTATTTGGTGGAACAACCAACAGCTCTTCGCATACAAACCCACGATTGGGACCATCATACAAAGAGTAAACAACAGGCTCGTCTGGCTTGTCTACAGCCTTTTCAAGCGTGTAGACTTTTAAATACCATATGGGGTCTGTTGCCCTTTTATGATCTGAGCCTCAGCTAAAGCCTTTTTCTGTGCCTCGCGAGCCTGTTTTGTTTTCGCAGCGATAGCTTTGCCGGCGGCGACCCGTTTTTGATTTTTCTGTTTTGTGGTTAGGGCTTTTGAAGTCACTTGTTTAGTCGTGTCAACAGTTTCTGAATCAGCCACGAGGTATATTACTGACAAAATTGTATTTAATTGAATGTAAAGTTTAGTTTGGGCAAGTGAATAAGCAGTCGTCAAAACATTATTCAAATCGTACAGAAAAATCGAAATCACGCAAGTAGTCGAATGCGTGACTAAACATTACCACTGCATTGATAATTAATTAAGAGCGTCTTTTTTTCGTGACCGAGTGAGTGGTGGCACATAGTCCAAAAAATGACTACCCTCATATTTCGCTCAAAGATAACTCATGATGAGCTAATAAACGTGGTATAATTTTTTTGCTTAGATCTACTTTTGTTTTCCAGAAAATTCGCAAAAACTGTACAACCTGCCGACCACTTCAAATATGGCGGACATTAGTGCGCCGAGTATCAACACAAGAACTTCGCTCCTGAAAAGTGCAAAAGCAAGTTCGCGTTTTTTTCTTTTTGTATATTTGTAAGGGAGGTATTGGAAAGTTATTTAAGCCGAAAACCAGGAATTTTCATCTAAATTTGAATTCACAGCGCGTGTTTAAAAACCACCAATATTTCATGGTTTCAAAATCTAGTTTTGGAGCATTTTTTCAAGACGAGTTTTCCCTATGCGGTATAACTCCGAATCACTTGACATTTACGTTGTGATTAGTAGAAATGTTCTTCTTTTCAAGGATATAAAGATTAGTTTGGGGCTTTTAATTACTGCGCGGAAAATGCCCGCTCTATTTCGGGAAAATCGCTACCTCAAGGTGTCAATAAGTGCAAATAATCTAATTAGAGTCTCCGCTGTCGAACCAAATATTAAAAGCAAATCTTAGTTGTTAGCATCCCATTAGATTAAAATTAATACTGATAAGCTCACCTTGTAAATCCAGTGGCCGTATGTGGGGTTTTCTCCCTATTTTCTGTTCAAAATGATAGTCGTCTTATCTTCCGTTCAACAGTGTTTGCCGAACGAGATGAACCGATCTGAACAGCACCTGGATGACTCTTGTAGAAACATCGCAATTCTTGACAGTATGAAGCATTTGCTAGGTTCTATCCTTCCAAAATGTACAAGTGAGCTTGTAAATAAGTCAGTTTTAACCATCTTAGTGACCGAAACGAGCAAAATTACCGAATCCCGTGCTAACATGTTCGAAACGTGTGTTGTTTATACGTCACGCAATGACATGACTTTAAGGAAGGCCCGCGAAAATGGAACCTTCATGATTGGTGCTATATTTTGACCACGGTAATACCGATGCAGTGCTCTACCAACTGAGCTTTCAAGCCATCTGGGAGCTGGTCATTTTGTGAGTACGTAATATTTTTTTCTCGCCACTTCGTGACTCGCCTTCGCGTCGCTTAATTCTGTCGCCTCCAACGAGAAAAAAAAAACCTCTGGCACCCAGGTTAGTAGATGATGATCAATACTCTTATTAACCGAGCTAAGTCGGTCTGTATGGAAGAATCTTGATCGAGGTCGTAAGTACAGACCGAACGCAAGAACAATTTAATTTGTTTAATGTAACTGGTTTGTATTGACGTTTTGCTTGCGAACGGCGATGAGCCGAATTTAATTCTTCCGAAGTTTTCTCGTCCTCTTTACTTTTTTTCTCATCGGCTTTTTGGCACTTAGATTTAAACAGTCAATGATTTTGCATTCTAGTTTGCAACTTTTTCACTTCAAAACATTACCGGTCTATATGCCGGTCTAGATGAGAAAATCTAGGGGTGCTTTCCATTTTGCCAAACTGACCGGTCAGAGATCAGTGGAAATACCTGAGGAAAATGGAACAACATTTTCCGATTAAACCGGGCCAACCAATAGAAACGGCTTTTGTCATTTCAAATTCTTTTTCCGAATTATCTAATTAGGGCAAAGAACCGGTTTGTCAGAAATGGAACGGCGAATTTTGATCGGAAGATTCCGGCCGAAACATGTGGACCACCTCTAGAAGTGATCCCGAATATTCCGGTCAAAAGAAACCGAAACGGACCTCTCCATTTGAATTCCGACTGAAATTTCCGGAATGTTTGGTTGTTTACCATTCAGTTACCCAAAAAATCCGGAAATTTCGGATGGAATGTAAATGGAAAGATTAATTTTGTCTCCCCGAATGGAAATTTTCTCGGGAAAACGGGATTTCTTGAAAGGTAGACCAAAATTCCCAAACGGAATTTCCCAATGGAAAAGAGCGTTCCAATACCCTGGGTGCCAGAGGTTTTTCTTGCGCGGTTTCCGGTGTCAGTCATGTCTCTATTGTGACCCGCGCGAAAAACCTCTGGACCAGAGCGCGATTTCTCTGAGGGCGCCGAGCAAATGACTAGGCAGTTTAAATAAAAAAAGTCCAGAATCTGGACTCGAAAGCTGATTGGCTCCTAATGACCTCCCAAGGGTTTTCTAATCTAAAAGACACGGTGATTGGCTTCTAAGAATAGAAGAAGCGTGTGAAATATTTGTTGCTTGGAGTTGGCGGGCGTTTGTTAGCGCGAAGTGATCAAGATCTGGAAACAGCCATAACAAAAATGCTTGAAACGTTCGACGGTTTGGAGAGCAAAATGGACGGAATTTCGAATTTTATACGCAGCAACAATGTGTTGGCGGTTTTACCGATGGGATTCGGGAAATCACTCCCATTTCAATTAGTGCAAAATGGAATTGAATAGCCTACGCGACTTCTACGGTTCGTGACATTTGTATATTTGCCCTGTTAGGTCACTCGACGTTTTTTGTCGCCTCAATCGTGTTTACGAAGGGCACTTCATGTTGTGTTATTCAGAGGAATTTTACGCAGAATTTTAAGCCGTTATCTGCATGTCGCTTCGTTGAGTGTGACACCTCTGTGATAATTTTCCCATGTGTTTTGTTTTGGCTCATTTCTACTGCAAGTTTTTTGCAGCTATCTGATCGAGCTTATGTTCCTCGAGCTCAATGTTTGGGATTATTCCTCCTTTGATCGTTCTGGTACCACAGTATTAAAATATAGCTCTTTACGCGCAAGTCTGTTGGCTGCGAGCTTGAACAACGTATTGAACATGCATGATCACCATTTGTAGCTTCTCCTTTCCAACGAAGAATATTTTGTTCCTAACATTTCTTAAATTTGCCACTTCCTTGATAGTCGCCTCGAATTTTTCGGTCCGTCGGTAGCACTTATTACAAAGAATACGCGGCCCGACGTACAGATCTAATATTTATTGTAAGGCGCAGTTGAATATTTTTATAGAAACTGCGCGGTATAAATTTCAATTTTATTATTGTCCTCCTCGACAGTCAAAAGTGTCGAGATTCTTTCGCAAATCTTCAGTTTTTTAGCATTTTCCGATAAAAGGCTGTAATATCCACCATTACACATAACATTCGCGTCACATAAACGGCACGACAGCGAAGCCTTCGAATCAGGAAATTTTTCACCGGAGTAGTTTTAATTCCTGAGAAGTTTTAATTCCTGAGAAAGCTATGAAAGCAAACCAAACGTTATGTCATGCGAATCCACATGTTTCACGTGAAAGTCCACGTGTTCACAGTGCGTGATCCTCGCTGTGATTGGTTTAAATATAACCCGACAAAATTGATCAAAGTTCAACGAGCACGGTGAATTAAGCCGCCCTGAGCCAGAGGTTTTTCTCGCGTCTTAGCCGCTCGTGCAGTGCCAACGGCCTTCGGCCGCCATTTCCATCCGCCGCGCGAGAAAAACCTCTGGTACCCAGGGTAGCGTTCCAATTGCTAGTTTTTACTAGTTCCAGGCCTTTTGGCTTGGACCGCCTTTAATCCTATCTTCCGGGAAAAAGTCGTGGAAATGGAACGAGCGCATCCTACTGAAAATGTCCATTTTGAGTTTTGACGCGTACCATTTACTTCAACTGTAGACCAACCGGTTTCTCCGAGTAAATGGTAAACAACGTTTGCCATGATGGAAAGCATCCTAGACCGCGGTCAATATCTATTTCAGCCAATCAGATTCGTGAATTTGGTAGTTCCCAGTCCTTGTGAGACACAGCCATATAATAAAAGTGAATATATGAAAGACTATACACGCAACTTGGGTTTAAATCCCCGGTTCGAGTCTCGTTCAGGCCTGAATTTTTTTTTCAGGCTTTAAT
>JAHPZR010024230.1:0-7500 GCA_019787425.1 Platygyra sinensis | reverse complement strand
GGGGGGGGTTCCAAATTGTTTCCAACGAAAACGGTTGGTCTAAAATCCTTACATTACGTACAAACAAGACTTTGGCGTTTACGCTACGCAAACAGAAGACGCCTTGGTTGCCGTTTGAGCTAACACTGTTATCACTTCTTTGATATTTATGTCTCGGTGGTAATTGATGTTCATCAACGCCAGCCCAGACTCTCGTTCGCTTGATGTGGTCGACCTCAGGCATGTTTTTAACCTTCTTAGTGCACTGAATGAACACCCATATTCAGTTGACGTCATCGGCAATGTGCACAAAATGAGGATCAAGGTGTGGATGTTAAGAAAGAACTCTCGATCGCATGCTGCGAGTGTCTGAACTGCACAGATGGGAAGGTCGGCATCCTCAGTGCTGCACCACTTTCTCTTCCATCGCAAGAGCTCAACAACCACATGAGGAGAAGGAATGTTGTTCTCATAAATCTCCAGCGCTACGTCAATGTCAGGATTTCTGTCTCCGACGGCTACCAGCTAAGAAAAAAGATTAAAGAGGCTGGACAAGACAGCATTATTAGTAGGATTGAAGTATGTTTTCATCTCTAATTGTAGATGGTCTAGAAGGGGAATAGCAACTGCCCTCTTGTAGCAATCATATGGTGTCTGGGCTGGCACATTAGGAAGTTTACGAAACCATGACGGCAACGGCAACGACAACATCACTGAACAAAAGAATTAATGAGGAGAACAATAGCTGTGCACGTGCGTTATAACTCTTTCTACATTTCTTTGTCGCCCCCTGCGAAACAACGACATGAATTGACCAAACCTTGCGCGGTCTGGAGATCGTGGGCCACGACGGCCAAATTATTATTATTATTTTTTTCTTTCAAATTTATCGCTGTGTTCCGGATTTAGTTTTGTGATAGTTTTGACGGTAATAAACAAAGCAAGTGGTTTTAGAGTGTCGTGAGATTCGAAGATGATCTATAAATTCATTTTTTGTAGACGTTGTCCTCGCCGTCGCCGTTGTGGTTTCGTAAACTCCCTTTAGGGCCTGTTTACATGGAGGTGGGGGACCCCAGGTAGGTGAGGTAACCCGCCTAGACGTGGTCGAAAATTGGCTTGCGTTTACATGCAAACTTACAACCCCGGCGTCCCGGGGTGACGTTAGTGGTCGTTGCTTGGTCGCTAGGCATGTAAACAGAGAAAATGGCGGGCAAACGACGCACTTTGGCGGTCAGTGTTCTTTTCCTCTCATTGTCTGCCCTCGCTGCAACATTTCAGTGCTGTGGCTTTTTACTTTTTTACTTTGGCGCGCTTTTGGAGGCTTGCAAATGTAACATGAACTCGACCCCGGCTAGGCGGGTTACCCCACCTTGAGTCGTTTACATGGCAAAATGCGACCCCGGCTGACAGGGTTACCCTACTTGGCAGACCGGGCAACCCGCCTAGGCGGGTTACCCCAGCTATCATGTAAACATGATCAAATAAAAATGAGAGATTATATGGAGAGGCGGGTTACCCCACCTAGGCGGGTTACCTCACCTACCTGGGCTCCCCCACCTCCATGTAAACAGGCCCTTACTTTAAGCATTTGCAAGTAATGAATGTAAACTGTCTAACGTGGAAAAAAAAAAAAAAAAACTTTTTTTTTCTTCTTATGTTAGAATTTTAGAACGAGGATCTAAAAGACATCGGGAAAACATAAGAGTCAGTCGCAGCTTTGCTGGTCAATTTCCGATCTTCTTCGGGCTTTGCTGGTCAGATTTTTGTTTTGATTTCTCTGACGCTTTACTTTCTCCTTGTACAGTCTGTTCTCGTGAAAAGTTAAAGTATTTGGTTTTTTTTTTCTTACCTGATGAAGGGCACTTCCCGTTCTGTGGTTCGCAGAAATCGCCAGCCTCGTCCCTATGTGCAAATGGTGTTGCGCGCGCTTGCCTCGGGTATAAATATGCAAATTATACGTTGAAATCAACAACAGCGAGAACTTTCAAATGCCTTCAAAATGGAAACTCGAAACTCGAAACTCGCATATTTCAATTGAATAACGCTTTAGCGGTTTAATGCTTGCTAAATCAAAGGACACAAATAGCAGAGAGAGCCCGAAAGAAGCGTAAGAGTTGCTCAAGGCGCAGCCGAGAGCAACTCTAGATTCTTGAGTGCTCTCCAAGCTTCCCAAGTGCATCCATAACTCGATATACGCACAGCTAAAAGCATGAACCAATTCTTTTACAACATGGCGAAAACAACTTGGGCGCTACACTGACATGTTGTTTTTTTCTTTTTGACTGCAACTAGTTCTCACGATGCACGGTGGCGGAAAACAAAGGTGTTTATTATCCTAACACGCCACGATTTGTTAAACAACAGTTGAACGAAAACGCTTAACCTGCTCACTAAAATTGTCAATGAAAAATTCGCTTCTTCGAATTAAGATTATAATGAAAACGTAGCCAAACAAAGTACAAATACTCAATGAAAATGTAGACAAACAAAGTCAAAATACTCACGTCGAAGTAAACATTTTTGCCAGGCAAAAGTCAAAGGCTCGAAGTAGGTTTGGGATTGATCACAATAATCTTCACATTGCCGAAACTTAAATTAAACAAAGGAACTAAACGCGACGGAAATTTGCAGCTGAAATGAAACTGCACACAACATTGCACACGTCATTTTATTGAGCACGGCCGTGCGTACATAAAGATTTTGTTCATGATAGCTCAATAGGATTTAGATAGTTAATCCTATTGAGCCATCATGAACAAAATCTTTATGTACGCACGGCCGTACTCAATAAATGACATGTGCAATGACGTATGCAGTTTCATTTCAGCTGCAAATTTCCGTCGCGTTTAGTGCAACTTCCTTTGTTTAATTAAGTTTCGGCAACGTGAAGATTATTCTGAACAATTCTAACCCTACTTCGAGCCGCTGACTTTTGCCCGGCAAAGATGTTTACTTCGACGCGAGTATTTTGACTTTGTTTGTCTACATTTTCATTGAGTATTTGTACTTTGTTTGGCTACGTTTTCATTATAATCTTAACAAATTGTGGCGTGTTAGGACAATAAAGACCTTTGTTTTCCTCCACCGTGCATCGTGAGCACTAGTTGTAGTCAATCAGAAATAAAACATGTCAGTTTAGCGCTCAAGTTGTTGTCGCCATGTTGTAAAAGAATTGGTTCATGCTTTTAGCTGTGCGTATATCGAGTTATGGATGTACTTGGGAAGTTTGGAGAGTACTCAAGAAGCTGGAGTTGCTCTCAGTTGCGCCTCGAGCAACTCTTACGCTTCTTTCGTACTCTCCAAACTTCCTGCGTGCATTCATAACTCGATATACGCACGCTAAGCATGAACCAATTCTTAATTTTTCTTCAAATTCTGATGTGGGCCTTGTCGAAAACGTCGCTGAAAATATACAGGGAAATTAACAGTTTGCCAAATTCAGGATGTTACAAATCGAAGAGGGTAAGCATGTTTATCATATTTATACCTTTCTAACGCTGACGTTTCGAACCAAAGTGATATTGGTATGCAGATTGCGGTTACAATGATAATATACTCTTGGTCACGCACTCAACACTGCTGGCGTGATTTTGTGTCTAGAGTAAAAGATTTTGAATAATTTTTTGACGACTGCCAAATCATTTGCCCAAACTAAACTTTACATATTTTGAAAGACCTACCCTTCCTTAATTAACATCCTTAATCTTATGAAATTCGGTGATGTGGCACATGGTCAAAATAACAATTCTTCGCACCGACCGACGAAGTTAAGGTTGAAGAACACTCTGGTTTTATTCACGGCAAAATTATTAGATTAATCCAATATTCTTGAAGTTGTGGGTTTAGGACAAGGAAAGGTTATGATATAAGTCGGTTGCATTACAATTTTTCTGCGCTGGATGGTTGCGACATGCGAATCGAATGAAAATGGTCGATTTTCAACCCAGTTGGGACCAAGGGCGTAGCCAGGGGGGGTCCTGGGGTGCCTGTGAGCCCCCCTTTGTAACCCTTTTTGTAAGGAAACAACCTACAATATTCAGGTGACAATCTGATGAGTACCCTCTGTATGAGTCAGTGTGACCCCCCCTTTGAAAAATCCTGGCTACGCCCATGGTTGGGACTCGCTAAACTGAGTCTGGAGGGTAAATCGAAAAAGTTGTTTTTCTCAGAAAGACAAAACTATTTCGAGGAAAAAAAAAACACAGGCTGTTTGTATTCCTGCTAGGGGCTAGCTATATTCAAAAGGGGGAGAAATTGAGTTTTCAAGTCTTGCCGTAGAAATTTGATTATGTTTGATTCTTGTGGGGATTTGCTCTTAAGTGTGGATACATAATGCATTTGTAAAAACCAAGCTGGTTACACACAATATTTCAACAAAGGTCCGGTTTTTCCAGGAAACCTCCGCCACCGACCAGTTCCTAGAAAAGGACTCCAGCGACGATAAAACCACGGAGCACCCTCCTTTCTCAGTCTTAAGATCCAGAGCATTATCTTCTCTTATCAAGCCCGCTGATGTACCAAATTTCCGTAAGAAGTGGTTTGTTTGATCTTCCGTAAGGCTCCTTTGAGAACATATCCCAATTTTTTACTGGATTCGGTGTAAATATATCGTAGCCTCGTGATTTCGGCGTCAACTAAAGGAGCCATCTGGAATACAAGCTATACTACTCTCCGAATGAAACAAACGTTTTGAGCGCCTTGAACTGTTAAGAGAACGGTTTTTCTACTCCAAAGCGTTTTGCACAGTCGACACGAAACCTTCCATTTTGGATTACATTCCATACATTCCACACTTCTCAGGATGTGGTACATGTGCTCTGATTGGTGGAAATTGACAAATGGCTCGACGTCATGAACATGACCTCGCACAGAGTATATCAGACGGGAGAGGGAGAAAGGGGTAGCGAAGACGCCGCGAACGACCTCAGACGTCTGAGAATCTGGCTACCACCTTCGAAGCTGTAGAAAAAAAGCCGACGCGCTCGTCCGAAGCCCAAACTCGAAAACTACGAACCAGAGGATCATAGACTTCAATATTTTAGAAGTAAAAATAAGGCGAAAATTTCATTTCATAGGCACTTTAAAAATCGTAACGAATATTCTGTTGCAAACCCTTTGCAGGTTTATAAAGTAGTGTCTGATATCAAGATTGACGATAATGAAGTCTAGGTTTCTTTCGACATCATATTACTGTTCACCGCAATACCTGTTGATAAAGAATGAGACTGCATCAAGAGGAAACTTGAACAACATGCTTTTCTTCCTTCTAGGACAAATTTGGACATTGATGACATCATCTCACTTCTCTAATTCACCTTTCCCAATAACTATCTTGTGTTTAATGATAGCGTTTATAAACAAGTTCATGGTTGTGCCATGGGCAGCCCTGTAGGTCCTGTCGTGGCCAATCGCTACATGGAAGAGATCGAGGAATCTACAATTAGCAATTCGTCTCAGTGAAACCCAAATCTTTAAAAAAGATACGTCGACGATAGCTTTTGCATCAACAGAAAAGACGTTTGAGCTTTCCGTAACATATTAAATTCAATTGACAGGAACATTTCGTTTATAATCGAGCTTGACTGTGATGGAAAGATCTCTTTTCTCAACACTCTGGTCTCCCGAAGAAATGGAGCAATCGCTATTGATGTTTATAGAAAGCCCACTCACACCGACAGATACCTTGATTTTAATACTCATTCGGGGGTGGAAGCGGAATAATTGGATCTCTCTTATTCATTATTCCATTAATTTTTTTCAGAGTTATTCATTATTCCTTATTCAATTTTGCTCGATATTCATTATTCCGTTTCAAGTTTGTCGGGTAACTTACGTTGCATCGACGTTGCAATTCCATCAATTTTGTATTCAAGATTAGCCAGACTAGCCAGTCCCACAGGGTGCTCGCCGAAGATAGATCAAAGTATTTTTACCTAAGAAACAGTGGTGTCGAAGAATGAACTGTTTTTTCTCAGTAATAAGAAATAATATAGGTATCAAACACACATAGAATTGCGTTAATTTTGCGCGTCATTTAACAAATTGCCGTCAGGTTTTCATGCATCTGTGCTGTTTTTGATCATGAATTTCTTCATAACATTGTCAAAGTAGCTGTGGATCCACGAGGCGATAGCCGAGTGAATCCGCATACTACTTTGACAATGTTATGACGAAATTCATTGTCAATAACAGAACATACGCATTAATAAGTGACATAAATTTGTTGGTTTTTTTTGCGATGACAAATTGTCAAACTGTCCGCTCTCGTTCGTTGACGCGTCGCATGAATTATAAATTCATGTGTCTGTCCGCTTACTGACAATAACAATTAGCCAATGAGCGCGCGATAATTTCTGCAGTTATCGTAAAAATATGGTATCGATGACAGCACTTGTTTGATAAACGTTTGTTCCCTTAACTTAAGGCGGGGGTCCACCTGAAAGCCGTATTTTGGCTGGGTATTATGTTTTTAATGCAGATATCTCGTTTACGTTTCAAGCAATAAAGAATCTCTTTGCTCATTTCACATATCTATGTTCTGGGTTGTTTTGTAAATTTTTTTGGTGATTTTTTAGGTATATTTGGAGATAAATAGTTTTTCTCAAAGGATTAGTAAAATTTATGGAAATAGGAAATTTTGAAGATTTGGTGTTGTTTTAACATTAGAGTTTGAAGTTAAAAATTGGTAGATACACTGAATTGTTCGAGCAATTGCGCATGCACTGCATCTAACTGGGTTCTGGTAACAAAGAAAAGCTGAGGATTGCTGAGTTCTTTGCATCATTACCTTTTCTAACATATCTTTGTAATAAAAGACTAAAGCCATCAATACGCTGCCTTCATTTATAGAGAAAAATGGTACAGATAGTGCGGCTGTTGAATAAATAAAATGATCGCTCTATTGACGGCATGCTTGTTTTTTGCAATCCTTGTGCGCGCGCGAAAACTATGATTGGTCTAGTCAATATAATCGTTCGGAACTGAGGTCGTCGGCAAGGTTCAGAAATATTCGAATCTCTTAGGAAAAGTTCAGGGAACATTTTGATACGTTCGTGAAACCTTCGGGCAATTGCATTGGGCGAGTCATCTGAAATCTTCGAAGAATGGTCCAAATATTGGTCCATATCTTCGAAAACGTGTGAAAATGGCCACCATGGACAATCGTAACACAACACATGGCGAAGCCACCTTTCAAAGGTCAAAGAACCTGACAATGGGGAATACCAAGGAACCAGTCATGGCAAGACCGTGCCGCAAAGTGCTTTCCGATTGAAGACTCATCACTGTCATCGGTGAACTCAGCCAGCAAAAAAGCCGGGAGAGTGACTTTGAGCGTACTCTGTACGTGATTTGTTGTTATGTCGGACACGGTTTATCATTCATTATTCTTTTACGGAAACCAAATAATTCTTTATTCTGAACGTCCAAACCCTAAATATTCCTTATTCATTTCGTTTTTTAAGCCGTTATTCATTATTCATTATTCCGCTTCCACCCCCGATACTCATGCAAACAGTAAAC
>JAHPZR010024228.1:7500-15000 GCA_019787425.1 Platygyra sinensis | reverse complement strand
TCAAGGAGAACACTACGTGCTATTTTATTCCGATTGTATTTATTTCTTTATATTTTGTTTTTAACAAATTTTTAAAAGTGTTTTTTATATTTTTGTTTTTCACCTTGTTGCTGTAAAGAATCAAGACATTTTAAATGATGATGCATTGCAATTTTAAGCTCGCAAGATCTGTGTTGAAGATCGCATCATTTGAATTCGCAAACCTTCAGTATTTTAATTCCACTTTCATGAATTTGTTCATGAAGTGTTCACGTCAGTGATTGTGTTGTGATAAACAAAATATAGTTCACCATGTCGCTAATATTTATATGCTTACAAGTAATGAAGAAATATCTAAAATTGAGAAAACAAACCTTTAAAAACATCGACAGGTTTTTCTAGTCACTGACGGACAAGCCAGTCTTTGACAAAGGCCTCGTCCTTCCTGATAAACTCATCCATCTTTCGAAAACGTGTGTGTCAAATGCCCGGGGGTCGTCCCGGGGTATGCTAATGTCCAGCCCCGGGCCGCGATAAAATTTGCTAATGCCCCACCCCTGGGACTAACAACATGAGCAAATGCCCCGCGGTTGCCCTGGGGGGGATGGGCACCGCTGGAATTGATTGATGCATTATAGTTATACCTTTATGCTATTATGGCACAAAGAGATTAACTTTAAGACTTGGTTCCCAGAAAAATAACCAAAAAATATTATTTAAGCCTAGGTCACACTAGTGATATACAGGGAAAGAAAAAGAACAAAAATAGGTGCGATTACATGGGGCAAGTAAATTTGCTTTTGGGCAAGTGAAAAATTTCAGTGGCCCAGTGAGCAAGTGAAATTATTGATGATTGCTATTGATGATTAATTTCGTTGAAACATTTTCATAGTACCTGTGGATCCGTTAGGCAATATCGGAGCAGATCCACAGAGTCATTAACAGGACAAATGCATGAGAAACTGACATCAAGTGGTTTTTATGATAACAAATTGTGAAAATGCCTGCTCTCACTTTGACATATCACATATCGCATAAATTATAAATTCATGTGTCTGTCTGCATCTAGTTATCATGAAACATTAGATTGAATGCGTGGATGAGTAATTTTGCATTTTGCCTTCTGATTTCTATACTAGCTGCTACAATGGCACATAATATTTAAGTGAAGGCAAGTGAAAATTATATACTGGCCCAATGGGCAAGTGGTTTTTAAATTTTTACCTGCCCTGGTGACATTAGCATAACTAAATAACTACATAACGATGTTTTGTTTTGCTGAGTGAACATCCTGACATCCACTGTTATGTCATAACGTGTAATTCCAGAAAATGTCCATACCTCCCTCACAGAAGGGATTGTAAGACCCCCCCCCCCCCCCTTTCCACCCACCCCTCTGGAAATTCCAATTAAGCGCCATACATTTCTTTAAACTTTTTGGCCTTACAGAACCCCTTATCCCCCAGGAAATTTCAATCCCTTCTGTGGTGGGAGTATGGATATTTTCTGGAACTGCACAATAGCAACATAAGAGCATGCATGAACATAAAACAACAGGAAAAGAAAAGATCTTTCCCTTATGTTTTTATGTCAATGTTCACATCACCGACATAAGCAGAAATAATTTTCTATCATTGTGTCATTACAGTGTATGTCACTAGTGCGAACCAGGCCAGATCAATTATACAACTGTAGGTGCCTGGAAATATCAGAAATGAATAAATTGTACAGAAGTTTTTGAAAGTTTTCCCATTTGGTGTGAGAGGAATACCTCAAAACATTAACTGCCTATACTCCACAGTTTACAACTTTTCTGGGATTTTTTGGATGAAAATATTTTTGATTGAAGCCTGGTCGCAAAGTCTCAGGTTGTTAATTAAGGCATGTAGTTTCTGAGCAAAATTAACTGTTCTGCTGCATCCACACACAGGATTAACACTGTATAGTCAGCTACCAACTTTTATTTGTAGAGATCAGTTTACTACACACTGGTAATTTCTATTTTCCTGCCAATACAAGCCCAGATTCTAATGCCATACCCAAAACACAAGAGTACTTGACCTTTTTCTTTGTTTTGAAAAGTAGTTTGTCACTAATTTTTTGCTTTGATATTCAATAACAATATTATTAATATTGTCCTGTTGCAATACTTCATTTGTTTAAGCTACTTGTTTTTCCGTTTGGCAAGATATGTACATGTATTAACCCCAATTTTTTTGCAGAAAATTACTTGTCGAGTGTCTGCAATCAAGTTCTTGGACTGGGAGGATGACAAAAGGAACATACTGTAGGCTGTTTAACTTAAGTTTTCATTAGAAATTAAATTATTTCACCAATGATGGCTGTAGTTGAACACTTTGCTTAATATGCATTATAGGTTACCTGTAATTTGTAAATTGACAATTTTGGGTAAGAATGGGCAGGCCTTTTTAAGGTTGGACTCGTCTTGTTTAGTGGTTTCAGACAAATTATCATATAAACTAAAGGGAACCAATAACAGAGCGAAAACAATCCTTTCTCCAATGCTGGTTGAACTTAATGGCTTTCAGCAGTGAGAAACAAGAAGTTTGCAAGTTATGACTGTGAATGTAGTGAAAGCACATGTATGTAGTTTTAGTAGGCAACTAGGTGGCTTTTACAAATCAAAATAACCAGCTGATGCGTGCAAGTTGCAATATGATAAGATTGATTTTTTTTGATTGGTTCTCTTTAAATTATAACAAAATACAATAAATCCAAATTGACAACAAAAGTTTGTTTTAAAGAATGTCTTTTATGATTACTTGCTATTGTTTTAAATTGGGAGTTTCTTCAAAATTGTGTCCTGGACTTAAAATTAACTCACTTATTCAGAAAATATTTTTACAATTATTTTATAAAATCAGTGAGAATTCTCAAGCAAAGCTATAAGGTAATTGCATCTCTTTGTTGTGTGTAGAAAACACAAAGTTGTTTGTTTGTTTTTTTTTTTATTCCAGTTGAAACTGGTTATCTTCTCCTGTAAATAAAATGCATAATTTTACAGGAGGTATGGACAGCGTAAAGGGTGAAAATGTCTTCGTTTGAGTGCATGTGGATGTGTAACATGAAAATGCGTTTTATTTACCTCTCCCATACGTTTCACTCTTTTTGTCACCATAACTTTTAAGCAGTGACAGTGACAATGGCTCAAGAAATAGACTGAGAGAAATTTAAGATGTCAATTAGACCTGTTGTATAACGCTCTATATAAAATATTTGTAATGATTGTGTTAGCAGATCGTATCCTCAACATTGTATGTACATGTACATAATATTTTTCCGTTTGAAACTCTGGTTTTCTGTATTTATTGTAAAAAGCTATTTAAAGTGATGGCAATAAAATGAATTACAATAATGCAACATTGTGTTGCTGCTCCTGTTGGGTGGGTCGCAGAGAGCCGTGTATCATACATTGCGCCATTTCATTAGCACTGTGTAGTAACATGCCTTTTTGATCGCTTCCGTCTTTGCTATCGCCTTGCAGACATCATAAATTACGCAAGGTTATTGTAAACATACGATACGCTTTTTTTACAGTACGCGTAAAGGTAACCTTTAGTGGGTATTGGAACAAACTCTTTTACATAAGGGCCTGAAAAAAACGCGAACGTAGCAAAATAAAAGTACCCTCAAAATGGGTATGTAATTTACAGTCCAGTTACGACAATTTACGTTGCGTAAAGAACCCCCGTTTCGTCCCTTTACCAACATTGTTAAGGTTATCTGTACGACTTTTTACAACATGCGTAAAGGTTGCGTTTTAATGTCAATCTGTACGACTTTTTACAACATGCGTAAAGATTGCGTTTTATAGTCTCTCTCCGGAATCTTTACGCTCTATGGTTTTATGCGTAAAGACGTTCTTTACGAATGTGTAAAGACATACGTAATGAAGCGTAAAGAGGATCCTTACGCATTCTTTACGCCATCTTTACGAACGCGTAAATTTGTCTCTAAGTTGGCAGCATCGGCACGCTGGCTCTCCGGTTCCATGGAATGTGCCGCGAACATGGCTCCGCGATTCTGAAAAGAAAACATTCCATAGCCTGCGAACAGCGCTCCCGGTTCGGTCGGGTCTAGGCCGAGATACACCGAGTGTATCTAGGACGAGCCGGACGAGCCGGGAGCGCTGGTGAGGAAGGCTAAGGAATGTTTTTCATGATTCCGAACCGGGAGCCATGTTCGCAGGCTAAACATTCCATGGAACCGGAGAGCCAGCGTGCCGATGCTGCCAACTTAGAGACAAATTTACGCGTTCGTAAAGATGGCGTAAAGAATGCGTAAGGATCCTCTTTACGCTTCATTACGTATGTCTTTACACATTCGTAAAGAACGTCTTTACGCATAAAACCATAGAGCGTAAAGATTCCGGAGAGAGACTATAAAACGCAATCTTTACGCATGTTGTAAAAAGTCGTACAGATTGACATTAAAACGCAACCTTTACGCATGTTGTAAAAAGTCGTACAGATAACCTTAACAATGTTGGTAAAGGGACGAAACGGGGGTTCTTTACGCAACGTAAATTGTCGTAACTGGACTGTAAATTACATACCCATTTTGAGGGTACTTTTATTTTGCTACGTTCGCGTTTTTTTCAGGCCCTTATGTAAAAGAGTTTGTTCCAATACCCACTAAAGGTTACCTTTACGCGTACTGTAAAAAAAGCGTATCGTATGTTTACAATAACCTTGCGTAATTTATGATGTCTGCAAGGCGATAGCAAAGACGGAAGCGATCAAAAAGGCATGTTACTACACAGTGCTAATGAAATGGCGCAATGTATGATACACGGCTCTCTGCGACCCACCCAACAGGAGCAGCAACACAATGTTGCATTATTGTAATTCATTTTATTGCCATCACTTTAAATAGCTTTTTACAATAAATACAGAAAACCAGAGTTTCAAACGGAAAAATATTATGTACATGTACATACAATGTTGAGGATACGATCTGCTAACACAATCATTACAAATATTTTATATAGAGCGTTATACAACAGGTCTAATTGACATCTTAAATTTCTCTCAGTCTATTTCTTGAGCCATTGTCACTGTCACTGCTTAAAAGTTATGGTGACAAAAAGAGTGAAACGTATGGGAGAGGTAAATAAAACGCATTTTCATGTTACACATCCACATGCACTCAAACGAAGACATTTTCACCCTTTACGCTGTCCATACCTCCTGTAAAATTATGCATTTTATTTACAGGAGAAGATAACCAGTTTCAACTGGAATAAAAAAAAAAACAAACAAACAACTTTGTGTTTTCTACACACAACAAAGAGATGCAATTACCTTATAGCTTTGCTTGAGAATTCTCACTGATTTTATAAAATAATTGTAAAAATATTTTCTGAATAAGTGAGTTAATTTTAAGTCCAGGACACAATTTTGAAGAAACTCCCAATTTAAAACAATAGCAAGTAATCATAAAAGACATTCTTTAAAACAAACTTTTGTTGTCAATTTGGATTTATTGTATTTTGTTATAATTTAAAGAGAACCAATCAAAAAAAATCAATCTTATCATATTGCAACTTGCACGCATCAGCTGGTTATTTTGATTTGTAAAAGCCACCTAGTTGCCTACTAAAACTACATACATGTGCTTTCACTACATTCACAGTCATAACTTGCAAACTTCTTGTTTCTCACTGCTGAAAGCCATTAAGTTCAACCAGCATTGGAGAAAGGATTGTTTTCGCTCTGTTATTGGTTCCCTTTAGTTTATATGATAATTTGTCTGAAACCACTAAACAAGACGAGTCCAACCTTAAAAAGGCCTGCCCATTCTTACCCAAAATTGTCAATTTACAAATTACAGGTAACCTATAATGCATATTAAGCAAAGTGTTCAACTACAGCCATCATTGGTGAAATAATTTAATTTCTAATGAAAACTTAAGTTAAACAGCCTACAGTATGTTCCTTTTGTCATCCTCCCAGTCCAAGAACTTGATTGCAGACACTCGACAAGTAATTTTCTGCAAAAAAATTGGGGTTAATACATGTACATATCTTGCCAAACGGAAAAACAAGTAGCTTAAACAAATGAAGTATTGCAACAGGACAATATTAATAATATTGTTATTGAATATCAAAGCAAAAAATTAGTGACAAACTACTTTTCAAAACAAAGAAAAAGGTCAAGTACTCTTGTGTTTTGGGTATGGCATTAGAATCTGGGCTTGTATTGGCAGGAAAATAGAAATTACCAGTGTGTAGTAAACTGATCTCTACAAATAAAAGTTGGTAGCTGACTATACAGTGTTAATCCTGTGTGTGGATGCAGCAGAACAGTTAATTTTGCTCAGAAACTACATGCCTTAATTAACAACCTGAGACTTTGCGACCAGGCTTCAATCAAAAATATTTTCATCCAAAAAATCCCAGAAAAGTTGTAAACTGTGGAGTATAGGCAGTTAATGTTTTGAGGTATTCCTCTCACACCAAATGGGAAAACTTTCAAAAACTTCTGTACAATTTATTCATTTCTGATATTTCCAGGCACCTACAGTTGTATAATTGATCTGGCCTGGTTCGCACTAGTGACATACACTGTAATGACACAATGATAGAAAATTATTTCTGCTTATGTCGGTGATGTGAACATTGACATAAAAACATAAGGGAAAGATCTTTTCTTTTCCTGTTGTTTTATGTTCATGCATGCTCTTATGTTGCTATTGTGCAGTTCCAGAAAATATCCATACTCCCACCACAGAAGGGATTGAAATTTCCTGGGGGATAAGGGGTTCTGTAAGGCCAAAAAGTTTAAAGAAATGTATGGCGCTTAATTGGAATTTCCAGAGGGGTGGGTGGAAAGGGGGGGGGGGGGGGTCTTACAATCCCTTCTGTGAGGGAGGTATGGACATTTTCTGGAATTACACGTTATGACATAACAGTGGATGTCAGGATGTTCACTCAGCAAAACAAAACATCGTTATGTAGTTATTTAGTTATGCTAATGTCACCAGGGCAGGTAAAAATTTAAAAACCACTTGCCCATTGGGCCAGTATATAATTTTCACTTGCCTTCACTTAAATATTATGTGCCATTGTAGCAGCTAGTATAGAAATCAGAAGGCAAAATGCAAAATTACTCATCCACGCATTCAATCTAATGTTTCATGATAACTAGATGCAGACAGACACATGAATTTATAATTTATGCGATATGTGATATGTCAAAGTGAGAGCAGGCATTTTCACAATTTGTTATCATAAAAACCACTTGATGTCAGTTTCTCATGCATTTGTCCTGTTAATGACTCTGTGGATCTGCTCCGATATTGCCTAACGGATCCACAGGTACTATGAAAATGTTTCAACGAAATTAATCATCAATAGCAATCATCAATAATTTCACTTGCTCACTGGGCCACTGAAATTTTTCACTTGCCCAAAAGCAAATTTACTTGCCCCATGTAATCGCACCTATTTTTGTTCTTTTTCTTTCCCTGTATATCACTAGTGTGACCTAGGCTTAAAT
>JAHPZR010024228.1:0-2500 GCA_019787425.1 Platygyra sinensis | reverse complement strand
ATATATTTTGGCCATGTTACACAGGTTTTCGTTCCTACTGCAAAAGACTTGCATGTTTAGAATATGTACATAACTTTGCAAAACATGGCAAAACATTGCAAATACAGTGTTTTATACTTACTTAACATGATACAAATGTTTGTTACTTTCAGTCCATGTACTCTGGTCCTCTTTTTTAATTTTTCTTTTCCATTTACTACTTTCCTTGACTTTATGTACCTGCTGGTTTTGTGTTTTGTCTATCGGTATATGGTGGAAAAACAAATTTAACGCTTGTCAGTTTAGCCAAAATTGGTTATGAAACAAACAGACATATATTGGTTCATTCTGTTTCATCAAGTTATCATTGCAAAAGAAAAAAGTATTTCCTTTGAAAAGTTCTACAGAGAATGCTCTGCAGTGTTGTGCGAGAAATTTCAAGATATTATCACAAGCAACTTCATGAACACACCACGGGTATGCATAGTATAAATTAAATCAGTAAAACTTTCATACCAATTAAACTTTTGACATTTGTCAGGAGCTCAAGTTGCTTCCCAATAGATTTAATACCAATTTCTTTTAAAGTCTCCCTATCAAGCTGACACAGGGCTTTTCCACTGATTTGTTCTCCTGCAATATAATACATAAATTGATTGAGTGTGGGTCAACATGTAGACCTGCATGCTGAAGCAATATGTTATACATTCCCATGTACATAAAGTACACTCGCAAGCTCTAATAGTGACTATATAGAGCAGTACTATAGCCAACTTGAAAGCGATCCTTTGAAAATTTGCTTACCCCAAAATAATGGCGCTTCCTCTTTGAAGTCTGTCTCAATAAGCCATTTCTCCACTTCTTGTGCCGTCCACTCTAAACAATGGAGAACTCAAGTACTGTACAAAACATCGATCACATTCACCGAGTTGTTTACCCTTTAATATTAACAAAATGTTAAACAGTGAATTCTTTGTTAGAAAACGTGCAACCAAAAGCAAATTTATATTGAAAAAGTCTTCACACATCAGTTCGACTGCCGATTTTTTGTGCATGCTCGTCTGCGGCAGGCCAAGCTAAATCGAGTATTTTCTTACTATTCCGCTATTCCGGCGGCGTTCTGGTAAATTTTTCATTTGAGCGAAACAGTTTTGATGTTGTTCTTTAAGGTTTCCATTTTTCCGACCTAAAGGTTTTAATGTTCAATTTTCATAAGCTTTGTTTGGATACACTTCACCTTTTTGTTTAAAAGCTTTACATTGATTTTCTGCCGAAAACAACAAAACGTGCAATGGTGTTACAAGCGAAGTTATAGTCACTTAATTACTTCCTTCCTTCCTTACTTACTTACTAGTTCCAGAAACTAACCTTCGATATTTCTAACGTCAAACTCCAACTCTGCTACATTTCTGTCCGTGCCCGCCATCTTTGAAGTTCTCACTGAGTGAAATGGCGCGAAAACGTAATGATGTTAGTTGCCAGTCTACCGCGCGCAATGATCAAAGATACACTGCGCATGGCTTACTAGGCCCAGTTTCTGGCGGGCTTAGTCGATCAGTTTGTGGAATCACTGCATTTTGCCTCGATCTTGGCTAACTTTTAATTGCACTTACCATAACCGATATATTGCGGCTGCTGTGTGACTTCCACCGACCCAAGCCAGTTGTTAGAGAAAAAATGGCATGCGCACAAGGGGAATTCGAAATACATGTTTCACCTTCCCTTTGCTTTTGCACCGTGAGTCAAGAAGCGATAAACATCAGTAAACATCAATTCAAAATCCACAGGCCAAGTTCACTGTCCTTTGAAGTGTGCTCAGGTGAACCAGTATATCTCACAACAGCGTGGAGGCACATTCAGCAATCGAAGAAAGCCAAGTTTGCGAACGAAGTCCAGGATGAAATTGATTGTTGTTCGCTAGCAGAGCCAGAAAGCATTGAAACAGAAGAAACTGAAACTGTTGTCAATTTTATAGTAACAATTAATTTTCCAACATTGTGCTATGATTGGTATGCTTTATTTCAACAACACTAGTGTTCCAATGTTAATCCAGAATTGGAATCTTAAAAAAGAACTTACCAATGAATTCCCATCAGGATACCAAAAATGGTGCATCAGAACAACAATTAATTTTCCAACATTGTGCTTTGATTGGTATGCTTTATTTCAACAACACTAGTGTTCCAATGTTAATCCAAAATTGGAATTTTAAAAGAAACTTACCAGTGAATTCCCACCAGGATACCAATATTGGTACGTAACAGAAGCTGTTATGGTTAGTGTAATTTATTCATGTTCCAGTAATATGCCATTGATATTCCTATATTGGTATTTTTTATATTAATTTGCCAGTCATCTTCCAATAAATTTCCTATATCGGTTTTATAAAACTCTACTTAGACTTACCAAGGTTGGAATAACACTGGTATCACCTATGTTTACCATTGATATCCCAAACATGGAAAATTAAACTGGCTATATTCCAATGATTTTCCACATTGGAATTTCACTTTTTTTCCTG
>JAHPZR010024227.1:5000-10000 GCA_019787425.1 Platygyra sinensis | reverse complement strand
AACTTTTGAGGCGTAAATTGAAGCACATAACAGAGCAATCGCGTTATGAGATGTTATAGTTCACCACTAAATTTTCTCCGATTCTTATTGGCTTAAATTGACCACGTGACGCGATAGTGTTCATCCGCGGAGGGCCACTATCAGCCCTTATAGTTCACCACTAAATTTTCTCCGATTCTTATTGGCTTAAATTGACCACGTGACACGATAGTGTTCATCCGCGGAGGGCCACTATCAGCCCATAGTGCCCGTCCGCCGAAAATACCCGGATGGATAGTAGTCGTCCGTGAAAATTTTGCTGTAAACAAGCGGGTTTCGTAGAAAATAAATAACTAAAATTGTATTAAGATTTTTGTCTGTTTTCTTTTTCAAATTTATATTTGGCTTTCACGGCTTTCGTCTCGAAATCTTGAAAATAATTCAATGGAAGTCTAATTGATTTTTGAACTAGCGTGCTGAAGAAAATTTAGAGGTGAACAATAAGACAATAGAGTGTTTATGTCTCGGAAACTATCGGTCTGATAGTTGCCCCTTGGAAATTTGATGTTCTTAAAACTAGCATATTTGCCCTCGAAGCTTCGCTTCTCGGGCAAATATTTGTTTTAAGAAACATCAAATTTCCGCGGGGCAACTATCAGCCGATAGTTCCTCGACAGAAACACTCTATTGTTTAAATAGTGCTCGTCCGCCGAAAATACCCGGATGGATAGTAGTCGTCCGTGAAAATTTTGCTGTAAACATGCGGGTTTCGTAGAAAATAAATAACTAAAATTGTATTAAGACTTTTGTCTGCTTTCTTTTTCAAATTTTATATTTGGCTTTCACGGCTTTCGTCTCGAAATCTTGAAAATAATTCAATGGAAGTCTAACTGATTTTTGAACTAGCGTGCGGAAGAAAATTTAGTGGTTAACAATAAAGACAATAGAGTGTTTATGTCTCGGAACTAGCAGTCTGACAGTTGCCCCTTGGAAATTTGATGTTCTTAAAACTAGCATATTTGCCCTCGAAGCTTCGCTTCTCGGGCAAATATTTGTTTTAAGAACATCAAATTTCCGCGGGGCAACTATCAGCCGATAGTTCCTCGACAGAAACACTCTATTGTTTAAATAGATAGCCAACGAGGCGCGCAGCGCCGAGTTGGCTATAATCTCATATCCAGCAAGTGCGAGTGGAATAATTGTTTTATTAAAAACGCCCCCAAAATATAGAAAAACTAGACTACAATAAAAACAAAAAGGCCCAGAAAATCACGCATACGCTCGCCATTTTTGTAGATCATGGTCTAATATACACTTAATGTATGGTCCAGAAGGAAACAGTTAGTTTTGTTTTCCCGAGAGTCCTGATGTTTCCCGAGACGAAGTCGAGGAAAACATCAGGACTCGAGGGAAAACAAAACTAACTGGTTTCCGAGGGACCATACATTAAGTGTTTTGTTATATATTTAGACTTTCATATAGCAAAAACAAACAAACAAAGACTTCGTGAGGGCAACAACTGCGCAATTGTATCCCAGTCGGGATACATTTGAATTTGATCAGGGGCAGGTGACCAAGAATCAACCAATCAAGTGCTCATTTTGTTGAGTGAAAGTGTAGCTATATAACAATGGCTCATATACCATGATGGCTAAGCCAATGAAAACTCTCGAATTGCATTATCCAATGATCCAGTTTTTAATAAAACTAATATATAGATGTGATAAAGAAAGGGGCAAGAGGAATACCTTCTTTAGTATATGGTTCAGTCGTGGAGTTGTTTGGGTCTGTTTGGTTTGATGTCTTGTCTTGCAGCACCTGGTTGAAGCTTTTTACTGTGGCTACGTATGCTGTTGACCCTTCTGTGGGTGTGTAACTTCTTGATGTTTACTGTTCTGCCTCAGATGCCTTCGACGCATTCGCTTCTGAATCAGGAATATTCTTCTCGCTTGAGTCGCCCGAGTCATCATCATCATCATCAGCTGTATGGGCTTCTTTTATTTTATGTGGATGTGTGATTCCACCAGCCTGATCTTTGTTAAAATGTGATTTAACTGATAATTTGTCTTCGTCCGCAGTTTCTTTAAGGAATTTTGCTTTTAGCGTGCTCTTGTCAACACTAATAGGTCCCGCCTCTGGTTGGTGGGTGTTCGCCGAAGGAATGCTTTTTACCTTTGTTTCGGCTGTGTATGTCACAGCATGAAATCCACAATTTACGGATCTTTAACTCGTGCGTAAAGAACCGTAAATATAAGGCCTCTTCTTTACGGACAAGTTCTGCGTTCTATAAAGATGCGTAAATTCAGAGAGCGCGTCAAGACTTCGTAAAGGATAGTAAATGTTCGTAAAGGATAAGGATCTGGATGGATATAATTCGCAACTTTCTATTTAGAGAAATAGTCAAAGAAGTGAAATAATTATGTCTTATTCATCTTCAAAAGAAATACGTAATTATTTTGACCTGTTTCACTTTACATACTTTACGCATCTTTAACATTCTTCACCAATCTTTACGCAACCTCCTTTACGGAACATTTAACTATCCTTTACGCCAGATCTGTACAAGATCTGGCGTAAAGGATAGTTAAATGATCCGTAAAGGAGGTTGCGTAAAGATTGGTGAAGAATGTTAAAGATGCGTAAAGTATGTAAAGTGAAACAGGTCAAAATAATTACGTATTTCCTTTTGAAGATGAATAAGACATAATTATTTCACTTCTTTGACTATTTCTCTAAATAGAAAGTTGCGAATTATATCCATCCAGATCCTTATCCTTTACGAACATTTACTATCCTTTACGAAGTCTTGACGCGCTCTCTGAATTTACGCATCTTTATAGAACGCAGAACTTGTCCGTAAAGAAGAGGCCTTATATTTACGGTTCTTTACGCACGAGTTAAAGATCCGTAAATTGTGGATTTCATGCTGTGACATACACAGCCGAAACAAAGGTAAAAAGCATTCCTTCGGCGAACACCCACCAACCAGAGGCGGGACCTATTAGTGTTGACAAGAGCACGCTAAAAGCAAAATTCCTTAAAGAAACTGCGGACGAAGACAAATTATCAGTTAAATCACATTTTAACAAAGATCAGGCTGGTGGAATCACACATCCACATAAAATAAAAGAAGCCCATACAGCTGATGATGATGATGATGACTCGGGCGACTCAAGCGAGAAGAATATTCCTGATTCAGAAGCGAATGCGTCGAAGGCATCTGAGGCAGAACAGTAAACATCAAGAAGTTACACACCCACAGAAGGGTCAACAGCATACGTAGCCACAGTAAAAAGCTTCAACCAGGTGCTGCAAGACAAGACATCAAACCAAACAGACCCAAACAACTCCACGACTGAACCATATACTAAAGAAGGTATTCCTCTTGCCCCTTTCTTTATCACATCTATATATTAGTTTTATTAAAAACTGGATCATTGGATAATGCAATTCGAGAGTTTTCATTGGCTTAGCCATCATGGTATATGAGCCATTGTTATATAGCTACACTTTCACTCAACAAAATGAGCACTTGATTGGTTGATTCTTGGTCACCTGCCCCTGATCAAATTCAAATGTATCCCGACTGGGATACAATTGCGCAGTTGTTGCCCTCACGAAGTCTTTGTTTGTTTGTTTTTGCTATATGAAAGTCTAAATATATAACAAAACACTTAATGTATGGTCCCTCGGAAACCAGTTAGTTTTGTTTTCCCTCGAGTCCTGATGTTTTCCTCGACTTCGTCTCGGGAAACATCAGGACTCTCGGGAAAACAAAACTAACTGTTTCCTTCTGGACCATACATTAAGTGTATATTAGACCATGATCTACAAAAATGGCGAGCGTATGCGTGATTTTCTGGGCCTTTTTGTTTTTATTGTAGTCTAGTTTTTCTATATTTTGGGGGCGTTTTTAATAAAACAATTATTCCACTCGCACTTGCTGGATATGAGATTATAGCCAACTCGGCGCTGCGCGCCTCGTTGGCTATCTATTTAAACAATAGAGTGTTTCTGTCGAGGAACTATCGGCTGATAGTTGCCCCGCGGAAATTTGATGTTCTTAAAACAAATATTTGCCCGAGAAGCGAAGCTTCGAGGGCAAATATGCTAGTTTTAAGAACATCAAATTTCCAAGGGGCAACTGTCAGACTGCTAGTTCCGAGACATAAACACTCTATTGTCTTTATTGTTAACCACTAAATTTTCTTCCGCACGCTAGTTCAAAAATCAGTTAGACTTCCATTGAATTATTTTCAAGATTTCGAGACGAAAGCCGTGAAAGCCAAATATAAAATTTGAAAAAGAAAGCAGACAAAAGTCTTAATACAATTTTAGTTATTTATTTTCTACGAAACCCGCATGTTTACAGCAAAATTTTCACGGACGACTACTATCCATCCGGGTATTTTCGGCGGACGAGCACTATTTAAACAATAGAGTGTTTCTGTCGAGGAACTATCGGCTGATAGTTGCCCCGCGGAAATTTGATGTTCTTAAAACAAATATTTGCCCGAGAAGCGAAGCTTCGAGGGCAAATATGCTAGTTTTAAGAACATCAAATTTCCAAGGGGCAACTATCAGACCGATAGTTTCCGAGACATAAACACTCTATTGTCTTATTGTTCACCTCTAAATTTTCTTCAGCACGCTAGTTCAAAAATCAATTAGACTTCCATTGAATTATTTTCAAGATTTCGAGACGAAAGCCGTGAAAGCCAAATATAAATTTGAAAAAGAAAACAGACAAAAATCTTAATACAATTTTAGTTATTTATTTTCTACGAAACCCGCTTGTTTACAGCAAAATTTTCACGGACGACTACTATCCATCCGGGTATTTTCGGCGGACGGGCACTATGGGCTGATAGTGGCCCTCCGCGGATGAACACTATCGTGTCACGTGGTCAATTTAAGCCAATAAGAATCGGAGAAAATTTAGTGGTGAACTATAAGGGCTGATAGTGGCCCTCCGCGGATGAACACTATCGCGTCACGTGGTCAATTTAAGCCAATAAGAA